>JABXWE010050759.1:0-18503 GCA_014611495.1 Limonius californicus | reverse complement strand
GGTAAGCGGGGTGGGATGAGAATCGTGGAGTTGCTATGGCAACCCCACGACTCTTTAAAAAAAAAATTTTCTGCAGTACCGTTATCGTTTACAGGATTACTAACATTTAACATTGATTTACTAAATAAACTGGGCTGAAACTGAAGCGATTTCAAAAGTGCATCATAATGCTATCATGTAGTCGGGCTTACAGGTACGTTGCCACAGCAACCGGCTTACTGTTCCATTCTGGAATGATGCGGTTTCGTAGAGTCTTAAAATCGCTTCAACAATGTCTTGAAGGATAGCATTTTCTATTTTCTATGGTAATGTTACAAGGAATATTTTTTAGATTTGCGCAAAAAAACTTTTGTAAAGGACAATATTTCTATGATTTTTATTTTTTATATATTATTTTAGGTGACTTTTCATTGAATATATAAACAATGCAAAAAACGTTACAAACAAATTTAAGTACAGGAAACAAGCCCAATAATATTCTTCAACTTTGAATTTATTTTTGGGGAACAAGGAATGAAAATCACTATTATTAAATTTTTCAGTCCGTACAGCCACTTTGTTACGTTCTGTATTTTAGGAAGAAACGACGTTCTCTTGTATTTTGCCTTTAAGTTTCGGGAAGTTTTGTTCTTTAAACTAAAAATGCCAAAATTTATGTTACTGGAATTTTCGATTTATTTCAAATGTTTGGTTTCAAAGATAAAAAGTTTAGTAATTATCGCTGATATTACAGCAACTAAGGTCAGAAAGTAATCATACGAAATTGGCATGAAAAGGCAAGGGTAATCAGTTAGCAAGATGAACAGTATTCAGTTACTTCACGGTCAGATAAAACAATGTCAAAGTGAATCACAATTTACATAAAAAGCCGTTTAAAGATAGGTAAAAGTTTTAAAAATTCCATTATAGTGACTTCTTTAATTGTTTTGCTAAAATCTGGAAAGTTATCAAATGCATGAAAGCATTGTGTATGTAGGATGCAGAAAAATAAAGATTGTGAGTTACCTGTATAATAAAAACTTCAGA
Organism: Limonius californicus; assembly: GCA_014611495.1. Taxonomy (NCBI): domain Eukaryota; kingdom Metazoa; phylum Arthropoda; class Insecta; order Coleoptera; family Elateridae; genus Limonius; species Limonius californicus. The sequence continues at coordinate 17,477 of JABXWE010050759.1, read as the reverse complement.
AACGTGAAGCAAAATCATATTTGTTAATTGTTTCTTGCTTTACTTCGTTCGAATTCATATCAATAGTTCAAAATAACAGTTACAGCTACAACAGGAACATTGGCAGGTTTTATACGTAATTATCTGCAAGTGTTCCATATATCTGTTATTAAAATTTCTAATTGTCTGGCCTATGTATATAAAATTACATTATGAACAATTTCATTTATAAACACCTGATTTTAACAAATCGTTTGTTCTATCTTTTGCGTTGAATAAGGTGCTAAAAGTGTTTTTTTTTTGTTTTAAAAATTACTTCAAATGCATTTGTGTTCATTATGATTTTAGCAATTTGCTCTGATATATTACCGAAATAAGAAAGTGAAATAAATTTAACATAGTCAGAATGGTCTTTTGGGTAAATTTTTTGAATTACTAATGTATAATCTTCCTTTTTAATTAATATGGTGACCAGTTTAGTGTTGTAGCCATTACTGTGTGTAATTTGTTTAATCGAAATCTCTTTGGAATAATAAATGTGATCTAGACTCTAGATCTCACAGTTCCTCTACAATGAAGGATATACGTCGAAAGACGTATAAAATTAAAATAAAACCTGTTGAAATGATTGTGACAGTTATTTTCAATTATCAAAAATATATTGCTCTAATAAGAATTAAAACAAGTACAGGATGGTACTACTAAAAATAAAGGTAATATTTTACCTATTCATATTTATAACAAATTATATTTTCGTAATTATATAATATATACTAATACCACTATCTAAAATACAACTGCTGTTTCTTGGTGCAACAGTTTTTAATTTTTGACCAACACGCAGTAATGAGAGAAAATATGAAGTTATGTGATGAAACAAACAAAGCGGAAACAGGATGAGACATAAACATAACTTCAAAATTTAGAGTCCTACCATATTCGGAGACCCTAAAATCTGTATTTTTATAGCTAAATATTAAACCGCTTAAAACTTATAACCGCGGCAGTAGGTGTATGAACTTTGGTAACCAAATAATCAGGTGGATAATACAAAGATATTCCGCGTTTTCCTACCAACATCAAGAATCGTGTAACTTCATGATGTTCAAAGTTTCTTCTATTATTTGCTTACTTCCGAATTTTAATATGACCCCACAAATAGAGGGGTCAAGCGTTTAACAAGCGCGTGGCTACTTCAAACATTACTGTAAAAAGTAAAGTATGGTCATGTGCATTGGCAAATATTTCTGGAGGCTACGGTGAGAAATCAGGAAAATACGTAAAATATAAATATATCAACCTTGTGGCTAATTTTTCAGAAACGGCGTTTGTTATTTTATGGTTAATTTTTGTCGGGTGTTTCCATTCATTTCCTCATTGTATGTGGCAAAATTCCAAATCGTAATGAAAATTCTTTAGATATTTGAAAAACTACGCCGCCTGCTGTAATAATTGTAATCAAACACGGTTTCTATGTGTGCGATTATGCTAGTTTTATTATCAAAGCCGTGATTGCGATTAAGAGACAATTTACGGAGCACGCTGTACAAGTTGGACGAATTTCGACGTTAAGTATCTAATCTTAGTAACAATAATTGTTTTTATTTTGTAGTTCAAGGTCTTCCTTGTTTTATTAATTAATTAATTTATTTTTGCCTTTTATTTGGCGTTTACTTGAATATCACATTATTGTTTAATTAATAATCTTTCAATTGATTTCAAAAATTTGTATTTTGATTACATGAACTAAGTTGTTTATTTATCCATATCTACAAATCACATAAATGTTCTCAAAATGTAACAGCAACTGTCTTAAGTTAACAGTAAAATACAGTTTGGAATAAATTTGTCCGACCTCTAACGAGTGAGAAAAACATCCGTTTGATTTTTGGAATGAGCTGTTTTAATAGTTTCTGTTTTGGTGATCTTCTGGATTTAATAATGCAAAATTTCTTAAATTTTGCATGTTACCTGCTGACTGTATTAAATCAACTTTTTGTGGAAGAATGAATATAAATTAAGTTAAGTTAAACTTCTCAATCAACGTTAATACTAAAAAGATAGTGACAGGAGCAGTTAAAGAATGGACCCTAATCAAACATTCACAACACTAAAGAGTTTCACATCGACAAGCGCAAAGTATCCCTATAAGCTTATTAAAATAGTCCTGCTACTTAGTAGGACTCAAAATGTAATAGTAACAGGACTCCTAACGCGACACTTGCACTTCAGACAATATCTTTACAACATAGGGCTATATCACGAAGATCCCATATTCAAGCTATGTGGCCAGGAAGAAGAAATAGCCTCCCATGTAAGAATATTTGAATGTGAAGCCTAACTAACAAAAGATTCCAAATCTTTGGGGGCAGTAACCCTAACCAGTAACCAGATACAACTGCCAGCCAATCTGATCAACGAATTCCTAGACATGGTAAAAGAGACGATAGGATCTACAGGATACACGATAGGCTCAAAAGGCCGAAGTGCTAAAAGGCAAAACAACCCTCTCCCCAACAAATCTAATCTGAGGTTAATAATTTTGGTAATTCTGCTTCAACTTATTGTTACTGACTTCAGTAGGGTCAGGAAAAAAACTCAAAAAAGAAGTACCATAAACCCTGTATGCCTCAACTTTGACGGCAGTAATTGGTGTAAATCCGGTCTCATTAAACATGTATTTGACAATGAATTAAATTTTTTTAAATTATTTCCGATAGAGATTATTTAATTCAAATTTTATTTTTCGGGAAGTTTAAATCCTTGCCTGAAGCAAGTTTCAAAAGCGTATTGAACTGATCAGATAAGCTCGGCAAATTTGTAACTGTTAAAAAAGGGTTTTCCATCCATGTATTACGTCTTCAAATTGATTGATTCTAGGAACAGTATAACGCAACTTTCTTTCACTTAGAAATTTTGTAGCAGCACTTTTCAACACAGGAATTTGGTTGTAGTTTTTATTTAATCATTACTTATTTAATACATAAGAAAATTTACAAACACATCCAGTACGTCCAATTGGAAACCGCTTAACCACGTTTGAAGGTTTCACTGAAAAGCTTCGATTTTACAAAACCAAGGTAAATACGAGGGCAGTTTTTTATGTTATCTACCTAGCTATAGAAACAAAATGCTATCGTGATAATTTTATTATGTCAAGTCTCTGTAACATTTTAGAGTGTATCCTCCAAGTTTGATACAATTCGCTTAAGATTTGTCATTTCTGTATAGAGTTAGAAGTGCAGAGGGGACCGCGGTAAAGTAATGGCCACAGCGCTTGGCTTGGAGTTATTCTACCAAAGTCGCTCAGGTTCGAATCCTGAGCACTGCACTTTCCCAGGGTGTTTGTGGTGTCTGGGGCATGGGGTTTTTCAAGGGTGGGGCATGTTAGACCTGTGAATAGCACGAAATGTGCTGAGCCGGGGTAAGCTGGGTGGGATGGGAATCTTGGAGTTGCCTTTGGCAACTCCACCATCCTTAAAAAAAAAGAAGTGCAGAAATGAGTGATTTAAAACTTGAACACAAAAGCGTCATACAATTTCTATCGAAAGAAGGCAATAGTCCAAAGAATATCCATGAGAAAATGGTGGCTGTGTATGGGGAAAATAGCCGGTCCTATTTTCAAGTTAAATTTTGGTGTAAGCAGTTCAAATGGGACAGGGAGTCCATTCAGGATGACCCAAAGTGCGGAAGACCTCTTGAAGTACGAACACAGGTGACCATAAAGAAAGTTGAAGATTTGGTGTTGACTGATCGCTGAGTGACAGTTTGAGTTATTGCAAGAGAAGCAAGTATATCAGGAAGATCTGTTTTTAAAATTCTGCATAAAGATTTGAGAATGAGCAAGTGGGTGGATTCCCAGGCTGCTCACTCCTGAACAAAAATTGTGTAGGCGACAAATTTGCGAGGATAAGTTGGCGGCTTTATCCCAAGATGACTTCTTCTTTAAAATTGTAACCGGGGATGAGACCTGGGTACACCACTGGGACCCACCGACGAAACAAGAATCCGTGCAATAGCTTCATAATGGCCCTCCACCACCCAAGAAGATGAAAGCGCAATTCTCAGCGGGAAAAGTGATGGCCACAGTTTTCCGGGATCCTGAAGGGATTATATGGGTTGAGTATATGCCAAAAGGGTCTACAATAACAGGGAATGTCTACAAAGAAACAATAATCAATTTAAAACCAGCTATACGCGAGAAAAGACCTCACAATAATACCCAGAAAACTGTGCTTCTGCACGACAACTGCAGGGTGCATAAAGTACGAATCGTTAAAGAAGCAATTGATGAATGCGGCTTTGAGGAATTACAACATCCACCCACAACAGTCCTGACCTCGCCCCCTGACTATTATATTTTTCCAAAATTCAAGAAACACTTGTAAGGGATTCGCTTTTTATCGAATGAGGACTTGAGAAACTCTGTATTTTGCAGAGTTATCAAAAGATTTTTTTTTTCGAGGACATAGCGTTTCTAGAAAAACGTCGGAATAACTGTGTAAGCGTTAATGGTTCTCATGTTGAAAAATAACATTTTGTTTGTTCGCTAAGTGGTTTCCTTTATACTTAGGTAGATAACATAAAAAAACTCCCCTCATATATCAGTACAATACAGAAGTTTGGCTAGCTACAGAGTGTTCTTACTAAAATCTACTAGTGATGACTTGCTACCACAGAAAAATATGTTTTTTTGTGACAGCCATTGAACTATCGTTTAATCAAAATCTCTTAACGAGACAAAATGGGAAGCGAAAATAATTACAATGTTGCGATGAGAGTGCTATTATAGATGTAGTCGTATTTTTTAATGGCACGCTTTAATTTATAGTTTTGTTGAAACACAAATCTGAAAAGTACATACATTAGGTACAGTAATAACTAAAGATCAGATAATATGCACGACAAAATTGAAATATATGCGCATATATATGCAGAGAGCTTTTGGAAAATATGCATATACTTGGGCCATATATGCAGCAAAATATGCAAAAATAACAAGAATAATTAATAAAAGTTGTAAACTCAAGTATAATAATTTTTATTGGACAAAATCAACAAATACATACACTAATTAACTTACTCGTATTTATATAAAAACTAAGCCTAGAACTATTAGTCTAAGAACTATTTCTAAAATAATTTATGATTAGAAGTTGTTCAAAATTTTCTAACAAGAAATTATGGCTTCTATCTGAAAACATGTGTTTACAAATAGAAAAGCTTCTTTCTACGTCGACAGAAGTAATGGGTGCATTTGTTAACTTAACACTGAATTCCAAATTGAAACTGAAGTTATTATCTCTACTATTACGCCTATAAGAATTTGATTAATTTGTTTTAAATTCAGAAACCCCTCATTTTTTGTATGACACTATTAAATTTTTGATATATGAGATCACCTATTTCACCCTTAACTTTCTTACACAATCTATCAAATTCGTTTATTATTTCAATTGACTCTGAAAGAGACATCCCTTGAGTTTCTAATTTCCGAATGGAGTTTGAAACGAAGCTATAGTTTGATTTAATAAAACAAAGACGCTGAGGGAGTTCTGTCGATTTCACTAATTTTTTACAATTATCCAAGCGGCGCTGAATCAGTTATTTGAAGAATTAATTACATCTTTAATACCTTCAAAATTATCGGCGTAAAAAATTGTTGCTTTTAACCATGTACCCCATTTTGTAATTATGGGTTCGGGAGGTAATGGAACATTTGGAAGTCGCTCCTTATAAAACTGGACTCTCACGGGGGTTTAAAAATGTTTGTTACATTACTAATTAAACCGTTAACAAGAGGAAATTGATTTCTACTACTTTCAGCTACACGATTTAAACCGCGAGCTAAGCTAAGCTAAGCTAAGTTACATGAATGATATTGTAAAAATCTTTAAATTTTGCGCTGCTCTTGTCATGTAAGAACGATTTTAAATTAACATTATTTAATTTCCATAACGGTACATTAGGCGAAATTAATGCCTTACATAACTCCTTATTAAATTCTTCTTGCTCCGGTTTTTGTGGAACGCGTCCCCGAACATTGAGTCATGGTTTGCTGAGAACAATTGCTTCGCTTCCATTTTTCACATTTTGCAATATGTAAAGGAGTTTTAGTGTGCTGATCTACCAAGGATTTTCTCTCAGAAGACACCTACTACGACAAATAATTAAATATTAATATAAGAACTTCTGATACTCGTTAAAAACAAAAACAAACACTATCTTCCCTGTCATGACTTTGTTTTAGTTACGTACATAATAATATGAAAAATAATTTAAATTTATATGAGAAAAATTATTTAACTTACCAGTTTGCTGCAAGCTCGACAAAATATTTTGTCGCCATCCATTACTGGTTCTGGATATGGTTTAATCTATGAAGCAATCTTATTGGATTTACTCATTGTAGGTATATAATATGTATAATATTCGCAAGAGATCAACACTATCGGAGTATATCGGACACGTTGTAACGACGAGAGAAGATTCTATTATAGGGTTACTCAATGAGAGAAAATATTTTGCAAACAATAAACAAAATGTAGGTATGTATTCCACTCAATATCCACCCTCCATTGATAAACAAGAAACAAGTAATAAAATGGATTAGGTCGGTACTTCAAACTTCAAATTGTCGGGAATTCCAGGCACAGGTCATTAGCTGTCCAGCTGTGAATTGTCGGTGATCTGTTTGCACTACTCGGAATTTCATAATCTTGCTTTGATCATTTGACGAAAATTTACGAGTAATGCTAAAGGACAAAATATGCAAGTTTATGAAACTTGTGCAAAAATATGCAGCGAATTCCCAAATATGCAATATATGCAATCACTAATTATCGTTAAGTAACTCTTATCAATGTAAGTCGTTCACATAATTGACTATAGTCAAAGATATATAAAAATTAAAATATATGCAATTTGTATATAATCCGCTCTTTAATAATAACCATTTATAATGATTTTCCTAGTAGGTACAATTATGTTTATTGTGCGTTTCTAAATTCAGAGTCGACCACTGGTACTTTCGATAATTGTTTTTGTGATTCCAATTGACCAAAGAGACAGCTGGTAACGCTAACAGTAATCGAGTGCGGGTAGTGTCTTCTAAAAAACGCAAAACAAGCGCCCTTATTACCTTATGATAGACGAAAAAGAACCCTACCGCAATTGCAAGAGCAAACGTTTTATAACCAAGGTGATGTTTATGGCTGCTGTCGCCCGACCACGTTTCGATCATCAACGGCAACAATTTTTATTGGAAAAATTGGTATATGGCCCTTTGTTTATCAAGAAGCGGCTAAGCGAAACTCGAAAAATAGACCTAAAGGAACTTTAGGAGTCCGTCAATTCAGCAGAATGTAGAAAAACGATTCTTGAAAAGGTCATTCCGGCGATCAAGTTAAAGTTTTCCATAAGTCATAAGCAAAAACCGATATATGTACAACAGGATATTGCAGAAACTCATGCTTGTGACGACGATGAAGAACTTCTGGCTCATGGTTCTACAGATGGCTGGTGTATTCAGTTTAAATCACAACCACCAGACAGTCACGATTTAAACGTTTTGGATCTTGGCCTTTTCAATTCCATACAACCTTTGCAACATAAAGCTTCGCCAAATACAGTTGACGAATTGATCGAATGTGTTGAAAAAGCCTTTAACGATTTAGACAGAGAGATTCTTGACAATATTTTTCTAACACTGCAAACCTGTATGGAATCAACTATGTTGGTTGAAGGAGGAAATTCGTATAAGACTTCCCACATCAATAACGCCAAACTTCGGCGTGAACGAAGCTTACCATCTAGTTTAGTATGTTCCCAAGAAGCCGTAGATAGATCCCTCATCAATTAAATTTTATTCGTAATTATGTTTAATAGGAGTAGTACTTAATTAAAATTGTAAATGTATACCATATTTTCGGACGTCGGGAGTATTATATAATTCTGATCAGTTGCATGTAGTACAGCATAGGTTCTTAAATTATTACATTGCTTACAAAGTTTGAAAATTAGTCATTTCACTCAAGTGTTTACATAGAAATTGTTAATCTGTTTTCAAAATCTGCTGATCGTAATGATTGTGCAAATGATATAAGAATAGTGCATTATATTTAAAAATTTCGTGTACTGAAGTACTTATAGTTTCCACGTTATCTTCCACTCCACGTGTTCTTCTACGTACCAAGATTAATTCAAACGCGTTTAATAAATATCAGATATGCTCGTGTATTCGTTGTATCCAAGAGTGGATGTTCGCCCACTTGCTCGCATCCAGTACTGTACTCGCCCATTGTTTACTCACGAGTCTCTATGCTCGCCAAGCCGATTGCTCGCCGGACAGATGCTCGAGAAGCAATTTATTCTTCAAATAAAACATCTGTAAGCATTTAATATATGCTCTTGGTAATTCTAAAGTTTTTCCATTTCGCTAAGGAAACTGGCAATTGAAGCAGGGTTTCCTGTTGAATTTGAATTTTTACAGGCTTATATTTATTCATGCATTCGTAATAAAATTAAGGCGACTTATTTCTTTATTTTTAAATTTTAATTATGTAAATCGCGTAATTGTTTATTGAGTGTGCCACGATATTCCTACTTCATTAATAACTTCTCAAAGCATCTATAAAATTGCATTATTGATATAGAGAAAAATTTTAGTAAGTTATCCATTCAGATCCCCATTCAGTCGTTGTAAAGGTAAATCATTTAATTTAATATCACACTTAATTGCTAGGCTATGTATAAAATCGTGTTTTTCAATAGACAAGGTTTAGGTTCAACGTTTAGCAAGAATAAACACCGATTATTTGCGCACTAGAAATTATAATTGACAATTAACTATCTGGTTTTCTAATTTCAAACCATATTTTGTATTATATTTTGGTGTAATGTTCTTGTTTGTTTCATTTTACCTAAAGTTGTCTCAAGCAATATAATATTGTATGTTTACTGACGTATTGTTGACATATAATTCACATATTATATTTAAATTTAGGAACATATCTGAAAGACCTCAGACACAAGTTCCACCAATAAAATAGTTTTCTAGATTTTTTAGTTTTTATCGGGTTACAACATTATTCAAAGTCCTATTTTTATGTTTTTAAAAATATCTTTTAGAAAGAGTACTAATGCTACCATTCGGGTATTGGTATTTTATACATAATTCTACTGCTCAAAGATATTACATTAAAGTTCGTGTGTGTCAATAGTATTAACGATTTGGGAGTAACCACTAATTAATAGTCGCAATCTACAAACATTTGTGGAAATCGTTAGAGAGAAAGGTTCATTAACAAATACATATTTAAAAAAATGCTAAACACTTTATACGTATTTGGTAGTTTAATCACATTAATCGAAATTTGTAGTCATTTTTGACGATTTTATTTTATAAATGCTATCTAATATGGAATTATTCAATATCAACTATAGAGTGTGTCCCAAAAAACGCACCGGCAATATTTCAAGGATGCATTCCAGAACTTATTTAGAGTCGAAAAATATCATTTTTACATCGTTTTTAACAAATTATTGTTTGTAACTTGTCAGTTTATTACTGTGCTACTGAAGTTATTGGCTTCTACATTGTATCCTTATTCCCATAGTAATTCACAAGTGATTCACAATTGCCAATGTTATTATCAAATGAATAATATGCAGATATTTATTCATTATGTTTACGGTCTGTGTGATGGAAATGCTTTAGCAGTACAGCAAGATAATCGTAGAAGATATCCCAATAGAAGACCTACGCGTGCAGTTTTCTTTAACTCACATCGTCAGCTGAGGGAACATGGCACTTTCAATGCAAGACATGCAGTCGGCCAAGGAGTTGTCCGTAGACCCATAAACGATGATGAGCAAGTTCTTGATTTATTATAAGAACATCCGTCTTTAAGTGTGCGAAGAATTGTATTACGTACTGGGAATATGTAGAACCAGGTTTGGAGAATAATAAGTGCTCGCTTACGTCCATACCACCATCAAAGTGTTCAAGCTCTAAGTAATGATTTTGAGGCTCGTTTAAGATTTTGTAATTGGGTGCAAAATAGTCAAAACCTACCGCATATTTTATGGATCGATGAAGCTTCTTTCACACGAAATAGTATCAATAATTATCATAATTTTCATGAATGGGCTGCAAAAATCCTCATTTAAGAAGACGCTCGCATTTTCAACATAGATTTAGTGTTAATATGATAGTTGGTATTCTTAATGATCGTCTGATTGGACCATTTGAACTGCCACACCGTTCGAATGGTGCGAATTACGAATATCTTCTAAAAAACTCTTTACTCTTATTAATGGAGGATGTGCCATTAAATATTAGACGGGCAATGTGGTATCAAAGCGATGGGGCACCAGCACATCAATGTTTTCGTATTAGAACTTGCCTTAACGCACATTTTCCGGGAAAATGGATTGGAGTAGGAGGACCATTAGATTTTTATCTTTGGGCTCACATGAAACAGATTGTTTATGCAACTGAAGTGCACACGGTAGAAGAATTCCGCCAAAGAATACAGCAGGCTGCCAATATTATTAGGAATAACCAAGCAACCATATTAACAACGCAGCGATCTTTTCTGTGACGTGCGTCTTTGTGTATCGAACACAAAAAAGATAATTATGAACATTTCTTTAAAAATAAAATAATAAAAATTTATTAAAAAAGATTTATTTCATAAAACTCGTTAAACTAAAATTTTAGCCACATAAATTATGAAACAAACAATAACTTGTTAACGGTTACGTTTAGGATACAGTTTATATGGACTTTTCCATTCTAAATAAGTTCTGGAATTCATCTTTGAATAATTGCCGGTACATTTTGGGACACCCCGTATATATAGCCATTCATGTAAGAGTTATACAGGATAAGTCTACTGAGACGAATCACCTTGATATCTCAGTTATATGAAATATTAGAAAAAATATTTTTGGACAGATTGCAATAGGCGGTGCTACCACGAAACCAATAACAAAAGTCCAATATTTTATTACCATCGCCAGGATGAAGAGTTTGTACATGCTTGAATTTATAATTACGGCACTTTTCTGTACGTGTTAGGTGTGTGTTTGGTTGCATACCCTTCAGATTTTGTTGCGCGTGTTGACCTCGTGGGATTTTAAATGTCTTTAGTTCCTGTCATGTAGGGAATTTTAAATCTTTTTGAAAGTGTAGGTGTGAATTTTGATTTCTGAGACGGGAGAGTTTCCTGTTGGGGGAAATTGTGGAGGACTTCCTTCTGCACTAATTTAATCATCCTGCCCTAAACGAGAGTGATGCGTTATTGTGTTTAATATTTTGGAGATTCCATAAATTCTTGAGGGTTTTATACCTGATTATAATAAGTTACCAGTACTATTCAATTACGGGTCGCCGCATGGTTTGGTGTAGTGAAGCAAGCACTTGGGGCCGTATTTCTGAAGCTGCCGTGGACCGCTTCCCTGTAGACGATCTTCATTGATTCGGGGTTCCTCGACGAGAGAAGAATTTTACTGTTTCGGAAGCCGTACTCGTCCTTCCTGAGTTACCTGGCCGTTCCTGTAGAAGCTGTCGTCTTCGTGAACCTGGGGAACGCTAGCCTTCGGAAATTGCTGTGATTCGTCCGTTAGGACACATACAGAAGCACAGGATAGCAATTATAAATTTGTTCTCTTCGATCTTGGAGCTTTGCTAACTGAAGGACGCGGGGTCATCCACGATATTTGTCCGTGAATTGCCTAGAAGAAGGTTTTCATGTTATTTTGTTTGTTCGAGTGTTGTGAATTAAAAAGATGTAGGTTAACGTAATATTCCTGTTCACATTGTATTTATTAACGAATTATTCAGATCACTTACCCTCAGTCAGTGTATCTGTCTTTTATATCAATTTGTCGTACTTCAGTGTATTCTATGATCATCCATTGTAGCAGAAGTAATCAGGTTACGTCTGTGGAAATTCATTGTTTACATTTAGCTGTCAGCTGTAGACATCACATTCATTTTTGCGTATTCTGCCGTAGTGTATATTGACACGGCTGTTAAAGATTAGATGTTTGGGAAATATTTTTGATTCATTGCAATATTAAGAGTTATTTTATGAGGAAAGTATTGCGGATTGGGGTTGTACTTTGTCGCGATTCGAATTTCCGGTAATGCGTCCCGGGAACTTAAACGCTGTATTGTACAAGGCCTTGTATAATTTTTCTCCAGCGTGCGGAATCTTCGGATTGCGGTAAATAAAATACAAATATTATTAGCTTTGGAATAGATCTGTAATTACTTTTTTTTTATCAGTCAATTAGGGGTTAAATCCGCTAAACTGTTTCTCCTTGTTTTCAAACGTCATACCTGTGGAACGTAATTTGGTTCCTACCATTTGAGGCACTTCGAATGCTTCTGTTATTCTCCCATAGTCTAATTCTTACGTGTCATATTGATTATATTGACTTTGTAAGTTTCTTTACGTTGCAACTTGGGCTTCACCCAAGTGTGATTCATATGATTTAATTAAATATCATTATCTACATGTTGTATAAATTGCTTTGGGTCATATCTTTGATATTTATAGTTATTGAATATATATACACGGTGTATTAATATACATTGAATTGATATGGTATTGTTTTTATTTGATTAACGGTTTATATACAGGGTGTTCGCATACTTTTATAAATTATTTTCAATATTTACTTAACTTGTTGCGTTTTATTGTGTCTTGTTTCCTTGTTTGTATGTTTGTTGGAACCGTTGAAGTTCATTCTGCGTGGTAAGAGTTTACCCTTATGTGGATTCGGTAAAGTAGGTCCGACATATCGCTGCACGACGACTGGTGACGTAGAATCCTGGCGCCCTTTGAAGATTGGAGTTTGAAGATCGTTTTCACCCACCCCGTGTCGCAGACTGAGAGAGCCGTGGTGAAAACACCGATACGTGCAGCGAGTTACCCGTGGGTAAAATATTTCGGTGTTTCCAAATTTGTTACCAGAAAGCGTGTTGGTCTTGTCAATTTGTCCTGTCCTGGCGATTTGTGCGCAGGTTTATGGTAACAACGCTCGAGAAATTCTTCGGCTGGAGTTTTCTGGATCTATCAGTAATTGAGTCAGCACATTTACTTCATTAGCTATAATTCCTTTTCTATACGGTCCTCGCGGTATTTTAAACCTGCCACAATCAGCAAAATTCTTAAAATCTTGCTAGCTATGTTCGATGGGGCACCTGTCTGTCTGGATACAATTTTGCATAATTTTCAGACGTTAAAACAAAATTTCTGTTGCTGTGAATGTAGACATCGTACATATCCTGCTTTTCTTCATCGGTTCATATCTAGCAAATTACAAAACACGATAAAGAAACTCTACGTACACCACTTAAACACAATCTGTCTATTTTGTTATTAAAACAAATAATTTGTTACCTGTCAGTTTCAATTGTTTTATAAACGGGCCGTACTTTGAAAATTTAAATAATCATCTGCTGTTTTTGAATTTGTTATCTCATTATCGTTACACCAATAAAATGCATACAGTATTTAAGGAGTTTAAATGGCAATTAGCTTTAAAATAAAAGCCACAAACGGAACTCGTATAGGTAAAATATTCGCATAATGACATTTGCAGCTGTAAATCTGGGTTTGCTAGTTTTAAAATATTCTTATTTAAAAATTTGATTATTACTAGAATATTTATTTATATTCACACATCTATTATAATTACAATTTTTTATGAAAACATATTTTCGAGCACTGAAATAGTCTCTATAGTATTCCGTTCAAACATAAATTTATTTGAAGTTTCAAATTAATGTAAATTGTATATTTCGAATTTCACAACAATAAAAGCCAAAATCAGAATTTTATTCATCATGATTAATGAGTTTTCGAGTGCGACTTTGAGCCACTCTCACAACATAGTGATGGCGGATGAGTTTATACAAAATGAGTTTCATTGACAGCACGCGCTGCATCTCGATGCACAGCCGTTATTTTTGAAATAAAAACTCACAAACTTGATTCTTTCGGCATCGGTGTAAACCATGTCGACACGTTACTATATTCAAAATTAACTGAATGTTGATTGACAAAAACAAAAAACAAAAAAAGATGAAAATAAAGCGTCGAAGTACTGCTATTTTCAGTAGCTTAATCGAAATAAACGTAATACAGTTTTATCTTTCAGTTTCAGACGAATAAAAATCAATCAGTAGAAAAATTTCAGAAGAATTAACTATATTGACAACCTTAAGTATGACGTAAATTTAAAGCAAATCTATTTTAAATTTTATGTAATACTGAAACAGCTTTTAAAAATATCAATTTAAGTGTTCAAAAATTCACTCGTTTTCATGTTCTACTATAAATCCCTAACTTTATGAACACATTGTATAAGCTTAATTAAAAAATGTAATGTACTATTTCCCATCAAAATTATACTCATACCGTAATTTATACGATCAAGCGAGGTCAGTGCTAGATCAGTTTCTCGAAGTCAAAATAATAATACGCGAAAACAATGGGATCATCGTCGTTTAGCAGGTTATCACAAAATGCTTCGTAGTTTTAGAATGAGTAATTCATACGTGCGCCTACATTTATTCCGATATTGTAAACAATAATATCCGTAACAAAACTGGTATATAGTAAACTATATAGGACCGAAAGTATTGGTATACACGTTTAATTGTAAAAGACAACAATATCGCTCGTAATAATAGTATACCCAAATTTTTAAAATCAGTACATAGAATAGATTATATATTTGTTTTGTAACTACCTTCAACGGTCCCACGTTCCACAAATGATACAATAAAAAAGGCAGTGAAGCATTCGTTAGTGCGATTATGGTCAGGTCGATTGGCAACAGCTTGAGGCTACAGAGCAACCGCAAAATATAGATTTGCATATAAAAGGACTACGAAATGTACCAATAACATATCGGGCTACATAAGGGACCGCAAACATATAAAATGCAAATAAAGAAAAAAACGTTTCCCTCTACGGGGTCTTCTTCTAATTGCTATCAAATACGTCTATATCCGTTAAGTATACTTCGCTATCAGCATTTATAAGGATGGGTGGAAAAGCGCCCCAATAATTTTGCGGGCTTAATAACATACCATTTATAAGTATACATATATACAGAGTTAATCAAATATATGGAACCATCCATATATCTCGGTAACCATTCGTTAAATTTTTATGAATTTTCGTATACGCTGATTTCAAAATATGGCGGATTCTAAAATCATGTCGCCAATGTTGCCACGTTTTCAGTTTTTCCGAAATTCCTATCAACTGCATTATTTCAAATAGAACACCCTATATAGTTTTATAACATTCGATAGGGAATTTATCATTGCCTTCATTGATATACCATTTGATATTTTTATTTTCAATAATAACAGATATCTCAAAAAAATCGAACAAAGTACTCTTGAATAATCACATCTAACTAAAACGAGGAGAGACTATTCATTTACGTAGATGTTCAAATTGTTGGCCATTGACTGTCTGACAATGAGCTAAACGATTATACACTGCATCTACACTGTTTCTGATGTGTTCTTGTGTAATATCCTTCATCACTCTTCGGATAACAACTTTCAAGTGTTCGAGATTATCTGGTCTTTCTTTGTATACGATATTCGTAACATGTTTCCATAGAAATAAATCTAATCGTGTACAACCCGGAGAACGCGCTGGCCATTCGATGGTCCCACGTCTCACTATCCATCGGTTTCTGAATATGTCATCAAGATGTTGTCTTACATTACGTGCAAAATACGGTGGCGCCCCATCACCAAATATTTTGACGCACTCCACCATTTCCATCGGGGAACAAATTTATCAGCGCAGAGACAATTTCATTCTGTAATAACATGAGGTATCTGTCACTATTCAATGTTCCTTCAATAAAGAATGGTCCAATAATTCTGTCGTCAATGATACCAGCCCAAATATTCAATTGCTTGGGGAATTGAGTATGGCTTTCTTGGGCCTAATGAGGATTCTCGAAAACCCAGTATCGACAATTCTGCCTGTTGACCACCCAAACAGACAAAGAGTGGCTTCATCGGAGAACAAGATATTCCTAATGAAGTTATTATCTCTCTCCATTAAAATTTCACAAAATTAATTTCTTCTATCAGAATCGCCCTCAATCAGTTCAAGGGTCAAATTCACTTTATATGGCTTCATGTTCTCCTTCTTCAAAATACTCACCACCGACATTTGACTTATTTCATTATCTAAGCCTAACTGAGTTGAAGAAGTATGTGGTTGATCCACGGCTGAAACTACAACATTTAGTGCTTTTTCAGGCATAATTGCTGTTTTTGGACGTCCTGATTTCCGAATATTCTTCACATTCCCAGTATGCTCGAATCGTTTCAATGTTTTGGATACTATACTTCGTGATATAGGGTCTCGATCTGGGTGAGTCGTATTGAAGAGATTTGAAACTTCTTTCTGAGTTCTTCTTCTATCTTCGAAACCAAACATCACCAATATCTCAAAACGGTCTCTTTCCGAAAGTAACATACTTATTATTATCGAAAAAGTTTTGTTGTTTCACAATACGATCAAGGAAATTATAATTTAGACTTGATTGAGTCAAGAAAAGTAGTAGAGTAAGAACGAGAGTTCTGGAGCCTCCCGAGGTCACCCCCCTCCAACCACTTTCAAGGTTAGTCTATTTTAATGTCATGGTCACTTGCGTCAAGGTCAGACCACTTTAAAATATTATGGTCAGGCTATTAATATATAATGTTAAGGTCAAACTTATTAATAGAAATAGAACACAGGCCATGATGTATAATAAAAAGTATTTATTTAAACAAATTTAAACGTATTAATAGAAATAAAACACATACCATGATGTATAATGATAAAAGTATTTATTTAAACAAATTTAAACTTATTAATAGAAATAAAACACGATGCGAAAAATATAGTAAATAAATGCGCTCTACAGGCATTTCAGAAGTAGCAAATTTGTTGTCAGTTACTTTCTGTTACATACGTTGGAAATGTATTGAAAATGAATAGGAAACAATGTTCTTGTCACTGTCACCCTTGGAGTGCTTCTGCTTAGCTGAGTCGTCCTGAAGCGATTTTCCGATAATGCTTGCTTCAGAGGTGGAATTGAATGGGAAACATTGTTCTTATCACTGTCACCCTTGGAGTGCTTCTGCTTAGCGGAGTCGTCCTGAAGCGATTTTTGATAATGCTTGCTTCAGAGGCGGTATTTTCTAATGGTAATGGACGTACTGCTGGGATTTACCATCAGTATTTCTTGTTAACAGCCCCATGAGAAAATTCGTAATTTGTATGGGGTATAATCTCTGCCACACATGTTAATTTGATGATATTAAAATTTTAGAATTTTGATGATAGCAAAATTTTAGGAAGACATTAAAAATTTTTATTCATAATTTGGGAGTATAATCTTCTACGCTTCTATGCATGTTAATTTTGATGATAGCAAAAATTTAGAAACTCCCT
>JABXWE010050757.1:0-19193 GCA_014611495.1 Limonius californicus | reverse complement strand
GTTGCATTGTTGAGTTACATACCCAATTTGCTATAACGGTTGCATTTGATCGATCGTAATCATTTTAGTTGAAATGGTTAAGTTACATAATCGTTGCGAGAATATTGCCGTGTTTCGTTACATACCCGATTTTCTGTGACGGTTGCATTTTATCATAAATAGTTTAAACGTTTAATTAAGGTATTGCGATTATTGTTCAATTGCTGAGTTACTTACCCAATTTGCTGTAACGGTTGCATTTGATCGTAATCGTTTTAGTTGCAATGTTAATTTACGTATTTTTTGCGATTATATTGCCATGTTTCGTTACATACCTGATTTTCTGTCCCGGTTGCATGTTATCATAAATTGTTTCAATGTTTAATTAAGGTATTGCGATTATACTAACATGTTGCATTGTTGAGTTACACACCCAATTTGCTATAACGGTTGCATTTGATCGTAATCATTTTAGTTGAAATGGTTAATTTACATATTCGTTGCGAGAATATTGCCGTGTTTCGTTACATACCCGATTTTCTGTGCCGGTTGCATTTTATCATAAATAGTTTAAACGTTTAATTAAGGTATTGCGATTATACTGACATGTTGAATTGCTGAGTTACATACCCAGTTTGCTGTAACGGTTGCATTTGATCGTAATCGTTTTAGTTGCAATGTTAATTTACATATTTTTTGCGAGTATATCGCCATGTTTCGTTACATACCCGATTTTCTGTGGTGCCGGTTGCATTTTATCATAATTAATTTCAATGTTTAATTAAGGTATTACGATTATACTGACATGTTGCATTGTTGAGCTACATACCCAATTTGTTATAACGGTTGTATTTGATTGTAATCGTTTTAGCGAGAATATTTAATTCACGTATTTGTTGCGAGGATATTGCCACGTTTCGTTACACACCCAATTTTTGGTGACAGTAGCATTTTATTACAATGAATTTCAGTGTTTAATTGAGGTATAGCGTTTATACTGACATGTTGACATACCCAATTTGTTGTAATCGGCTTAGTTGCAATTTTTTTATATTGCAAATTTATAATTTACTCCAGTTATCTACTGAGTAAAAAGTAAATAGTATGCTACAGTTGGAAATGGTTTGAGTTGGGCACTATCCAATGATGGATCACCAAGGTTATTGCAGTTTTTAATGTATGTATTTGGTGCGACAATGTACGAGTATATACTTTATGTTATATAAATAATTGTTTAACGATTGCTTTTGATAGTAATCTTTCTAATTACATTATTGCATATTTAATATACACATTTGTTGCGATTATGTTGACAGGTTACGTCAACCGATTAATTTGCTGTTACACTTACGCACATAACTATTTCCTTGCACAAGTGTTACCATTATGTAGACACATTGCGTTATTAGATATTTAATTTTTTTTTGATGTCATGTAAGGGCTTTCGATATATTAGTATTGCAGCTACCATTTGCTTTTTGTTTTTAATCATTTCTGAGTGACTTTTGTAAATTATGGCTATTATAGAAGAAAAATAATTTATTTGGAAATTAAAGAATACCTGAGATTCACCATTTTGGTCTCTTCCATATTTAAAACCAAAGCAGTACATTTTTCCACATCTTTATTAATGTTGACAGGATGACAGTATAGCCTGTTAACAGTCGCACTGAGACCCTATACGTGTACCTGGAGAACCGAGAACGGGGGGGTCAGCGACTGACCCCAGTCTTTTAAGTCTCAGTTGTAGTGCTTTCTTAACCTATTCTATGAAAATGTAAGGCGATAGTATATATACAGGTTGAAATGAGTTTAGTAAAGTGTATTTTATCTTCTAATATTTATTTTTACACAGATTGATTACATTTGATCCATGTCCTGATTGTCGTCTGTTGTTCTTCGGCGGTATGCTTTGGGCAAATATACTTTTGGCAATGAGTGCATGCTTTCATATATTTTCTGTCAGCTGATCGCGGACTAACGAAACATCTACCTTTCCTAGGTAGATCTTCAACAGCTCTACGAGTTGCAATTCCTCGTGGTTCTCTGATAACGTTACCTCTTGAAATGGCCCCACTTCGATGGCATTCGTAACCAAAAATCTTGAGAGCCGTAACAGAAACATTTGGTAACCCGGAATAATCAGAACGACTTTCCATATTTCCTTGACATAATTCCTTGCTTAGTTCTTTCAAAAATAGCTTTCTGCCGGACCTTGTTTTAGGATGTTCATCTGCCCAACTTGTATTTGCTTTTGTGAAAATTACATACGCCTTATAAGCCGCTATGTCTATCAAATTAAAGAAGCACGCCATGGGCCATCTTCTAGTTCCACGACGACAATTATATGCTCGAACACATTTATCTAGAGTATCCACCCCTGCTTTTGTTGAATTATAATACATTATAATTTCTGGTTTATCTTCTAGTACATTCATGTCTCTGTGCTGTGAAGATAAAACAGTAACAACTTTGTTTTGTTTAGGTACATAACTAACTAAAGTTTGTTTATCTCTGAATGCAAAACGAATAGTTGCTGGTGTAGATTTTTTCAAAGTCTGCAGTCTTAGTTCTAGTGGAACGTCTCTGCGTGTGTTGAGTATTGTTCCAACAACGGTGATATTATTCTCGAGCAGTTCATCAACAATAGAGAGACAGGTAAATTTCCTATCCATTGTGATGTTTCTTCCCGAATTCTTTAGTTTTGCTGCTGTTACTAACCATTTTACTATTTCTGGGCCACTGTTATAACTTTTAGGTTGATCTTCAACCTTCCCAACATATGGCTCTGCCGCAAAACAGTAATAATTTTCTGAGTCACACAGAATATTTGCCTCAATCCCATATTTTCCAGGTTTAGTAGGAATAAACACACGAAATTTACATCTGCCGTAGAATAAAAAACTTCTTGTCCCTCAGTAGGATCTTCACCTTCCGAATCAGAACTTCCTAAATTAGTATTTACATCGTCCATGTATAAGTCATCATTATAAAGAGCTTCTTCTACCTCCTTATCTGTCAAGTATTTTCTACTCATGGTGAAATACCTAATATGCACCATAGCAGTAAAATATACGTATTTGTTCTGTGCAAAAACACAAGAACAAGACTCAGTAAGCACTAGTCACAATCGGAGTCTATTTCCGAATTGTATTGGTTAGTAGGTACTGCTTGACACCCAGGCCTTCTACAGTTTTCACATAAGTTACAAAACTACAGTATTTTCCGCCTAAATCACACAAAACGGAATACCATCTGACTGCAGCGCTGGCGTACAATATTAACTTGGAGCGCCTCTCCGAGGATTTTATTTTTTTACGCCGATGTTTAGAATTTAATCGTAATCAATTATATATTACCAGATTCAGAGAGTGTCAGGGATAAAAGTCATATATTTTTAGATAAAAATATTCAAAATTACACGAGAACGAGCAAACTAAGTAACCTGGGGTCAGCGGCTGACCCCCCCCCCTTCTCAGTGCGACTGTTAAGTGATTGACAATCACCCTATGTACCTATTATTGTATCGGTTTATATTTCTTGCTTTATCGTTTTAATTCATCCAAAACCGCAAACATTTATTTTTTTGAGTGCTTGCATATTACACAAGCAAAGGAAATTTCGCGACACGAAACGGAACGTCGTAAAAACTATCCAAGTCGGATGGAACAAAAAGAACAATGAAATGCGTCCAATGACGCGTGCAAAAATTCATCGAACGCGGTCGTAACGCAGCTTGAAAATGAGGGAAATGTATAAAATTGACGATAATATGGCCTCCTGGGAGTTGTTTACATAGGCTCAGATTTATTTGAATTGTTTCTCAAATTGACGGCACAAATCCTTTAAAATAACAACGTCGAAGTTACCTTCATTTCATTTATCTTTTAAATCACTGCCAGAAAGAAAAGCAGAAAATATCAGTTTCGGGGCATCCTGGAATGAGGAGGCAGCGTTGGCCCGGAAACAGGCTTTATTAACGGAAAAGTTATAACCTCGGAGTAACTCTACACCCCGTTCCCACGCCAATGGGCCGGTTTGGGTTCAAACTCAACAGCTTTCAGCTTCAATGATTCGTGTTCATTTAATAACAAGGCGCCTTAAATTCAGAGTTTTCTTTCTGGAAATTGCGTTCCGGGCGCCCTCTTTCACCCTGAATTATGCATCCGCGAAGGGATACAATATCATCGGATTCCTAAATACAGTTTACTCTGAACTTGAGCGGAGCAGAGGAGATTATGGTGTGTGGCTGGCTAAATTAAACGTCTCGGTCCAAAGCCACAAAAAGAGCAATTCGTAAAATTAAAGAATGAAGAGAACTCCCTGTAATTTAGACCAGCTCGAATGCCTCTAGATAAACGGATAGCAAGCCGCTAGACGGCACAGATTCTAATCATTTTATAATTTGATACAACTGAGCGAAATGAGAAAGTTATTG
This sequence comes from Limonius californicus, assembly GCA_014611495.1. Taxonomy (NCBI): domain Eukaryota; kingdom Metazoa; phylum Arthropoda; class Insecta; order Coleoptera; family Elateridae; genus Limonius; species Limonius californicus. The sequence continues at coordinate 14,776 of JABXWE010050757.1, read as the reverse complement.
TGGCGGAAAGGCCATTTATTATCCGCGGCCTTTTGATCAATTTTCTTTCATCTGCTTTGAAATATTTTCAAAACGTCAAGAGTTAAGCCTCGTATTTAGCAAACTGTTTATTAAGCGCTTCGTGCGAACTTGAAGGTCCCAACAGATTAATGGCTCGATTCGTGAGCCCTTTTGACGCTAAAAAATGTGAGGTAATTGCTGTATAGTGATAATTCTTAATAGGAAAAATATGGTGGAGGAGCCGCGCTTTAGTACTAAAATAAACGTAAAATCATCCAATTTTGCCTTACGACCTTTAAACTTTTCCTTCCCATTTACCTCCAAGCCATTTTACGTCTCTTCAAACTAACAACATAAATATTTCAAACTTGAAATAGAAAAATACTGGAACGCCGCATAATTAAAGCTTTTAGAAAGGTTGCAGAAAGTATTTTCATAATTTCCAGAATGCGTCCAAAGCAAACAACATGAAAATATCCTCAGGGTCAAATTTCGTGAAAAGAGAGTAATATGAAAAAACGCGAAAATATATAATTTAGAAAATAAACTTAAAATGTTTGGGTAATTTAAATATTACATTAAAAAATATTGTAAAAAAAATATCTTCTTGCTTTAGTTAGTTGTAATTTTTTCCAACTGCGTTCTTGTATTGCCACAAACTTTTAAATATCTCTTTCAGTCTACATTCGTGAAGTCGTATGTCACTTCCACCTCCTTAAATTTATTTTTCTGGCTTTCATTTTCAGCTATTTCTATATTTTTTTTGCTTTGTCAGTTCAAGTATTCTTTACTAACCACCATTCTCGTGTATTTTTGTGACATAATCCTGCTTTACTTCCTTGTTACTTCATCTCTGCTTTTTGTAATGATACACTTTTAAGGAAACTCCTGCTTAATGAACAGTCGCAAAACTAACTTCTTGACAGAGTTTTTTTTTTTAAGTTAGTGTTTTATTTCTGGCCTGGTAATTCTTGGTTGGGTGTGCTGCATTTGGTTGTTTTGGGGCTTTTCTAATTTAATTTAATTTAATTAGTCTAATTTGTCTGAATTTAATTCGAGTTAATTTAATTTAATTTAATCTAATTTAATTTAATTAATTTCTTTTCATTCCATTTCATTGATGTGTAGAGGATTTTTTTTTTATTCTTTTCTTTTTAGTATTAGGCATTTGATTCTTAATATGTTTTTTCTTCGTAAATCAAGGTTCAGTGGAAGAGCAAGCGCATCAGCTTGAACTGCGCCTTGTGATTTCTCATAATTTTGTAATTTATTATTTGTAAAATGTGCAATATGTCCTTTGGGAAATAAAGACCTTTATTATTATTATTATTATTATTAATATCTAAGGGTTTCATCTATTTCTCACCTCTCTCTCACCGTTTCTACATTTTACCGGTTTTTGTGTTATTCACATTATCTTTCATATTACGTTCAAATGTTTTCTGCATTTTTATCTATTTTTTTCAGTTTTCAATGGTATTTGTTTTGTCGTAACCATTACTCGTTACATTACCTTTTGCGGTTTGCTTCTCTATAAATTTATTATCTAACCCTCCTAGACGTGTAGCTCTTTTGCTTAACATCTATACGTTTGTGAAATTTTCTCTTACTCTTACCTATATCTTCGGTTTTTCTCTTGCGTTTCTTTATTATTGATGATCCCTACTTTCTAAATGTTACATTGGACTTCCATTGTTGACTCGGCTAAGAACTTTATCTACAGGGGTATTTCTCAGCTAATTTATTTTAAGTAGTTTAAGTTCCTACTGAAGTTGGCAGCTTAGATGCCGTAACACGTGATGTGTTTAATATCGTGGTAGTCAGGGGTTTCCCAATGTTTTAATTACTTGACCTGCCGTCTCCATCCAGTCCAATCGATGTTACAGTTAAATCGGTGTCTATACTTTTTAATAATTCGCCAATCGTTCTCCCATTCTTTGTTTCTCTACTAGGCTTGTTACATTCTAGTTTCCCAGTTTACTCGAAAATCTTTTATAAAACTAGCCTACGCTTTAAATTATTTAATAGTCCTTAGACATCAGAAATATGGTGTGAAAGAAGTAGTAATGTAAACTCAAAATAGAGAAGATATCTGCATTTCTCTAGGATTTTTATTACTTTGGTACGAAAAAACTGGAAAATGACTCGGTGACTGTTAAAGCCATGAAATAAAGTCCATAATGTATTATCGCCCATTTTGTGGTCAATTGTCATTGACGATCTTCGTACAAAACTTACTAACTCTAGAGTTAACATACAGGATTACGCAAATGACCTAGTAGTCACCATTAGAGACAAACATAACAAGATAATTTCCAACTTCTTACAGAATGATTTCAATAAAATCAAAGATCGGTGCCAGTACGAAAACTTAAAGGTGCATCCTAGAAAAACAGACGTTGTACCATTTACGAAAAAAAAAGTTGCTTCTCATGCTCCCAACAAGTAGATGATACACAAATAGGCTCTTCCGGTGATATTAAATACGTGGCAGTCGTACCTGACCAGAAACTTACTTGGAACCCACACCTGGAAAAAGTTGCCCAAAAAGCAACCATGGTATTTTGGAATTGCTGTAGACTATTTGGTAAAATTTGGAGATTGAAACCCAATATGCTCCTTTGGTCATAACTTCGTGTGATAAAATCCATGATCACTTATACATTTCTAGTGCAGTGGCCAAAAACTATAGAAATTACACAGAAGTTACTAAAAATGAAACGGTTGACCTGTATGGGAACCACAAATGCTATTCGTACTTGCCCAACTACAGCATTAGAGGCGATACTAAACTGACTTTCTCTACACTTTTCGCCCAGATCATACGCACCATTTTCTCAGAGCATGCACCCCATGAGTGAAAAACAGCAGCGTTTCAGGAAAAGCAGCTCCAGCACAGACACCATATTTGCCACTCAACATAGTAGAGAAACATATACAATTTAACAAACCACCATTCATGTATTTCGTGAATCTAACCAAAGCTTTCCACCGAATTAAGCTCAGCTACATCAAAGGCATATTAAAAGAGGCAGACAGGCACCACTGAATAAAAATTATTAAAATGATTCAAGCCCTAAACTTTTAACCCCAAGACTTGTATACTTGTCAACAATAACCTTACAGAAGAGATACAAATATCAACAGAAATAAAACAGCAAGGCGTTTTAAGCCCATGCCTCTTCAATCTCCTCAGAAACAGAAGTGCAGAACGCAGTACGTTGATTCAAAGCACACGAAGAAGAAATAATAAGCTTGTGCTATGTAGACGACGCGGTGTTAGTATCCGAAAATGAAAACGACTTGCATCTAGTTTACCAGACGACTACGCAGTACAACATGGCGATCTCAATACAAAAGACCACAACACTTGTTATGGCAAAGGAATCCATTAGATGCTAGCATGCAGTCAACGGCCAAATAGAAGAACAAGTAATGACTTTCAAATGCTTGGGAACAGTAATATTCGATAACCAAGACAGACAAACTAAGGTCAAAAATCAAACCAACAAAGCTGCAAGAATATCGAGGTGCTTCATAGATACAGTATTGTAAAACAAATATGCGAGTCAAAAAACCCAAGCAACAAATATAAAACTTACGTGCCACTAATAATGAGCTACGCTGCGGAAACCAGCGCTGACACAAGCAAAACTAAAGGTATCATCCCAACCGCAAAAATAACAACAGTCAGGAGCATCGCTGGTCATACTCGTAGAGACAGAATCCCGAACACAGAAATAAGGATAACCTGTAACACCCAAGACATTGTCAGGTGGACAAGGCCAAGATAACGAGCATGGAACGACCATGTATCCAGGATGCCCAACGCCAGATACGCAAAAGCAGCATGAGGTGGGAAGTCACGTTCCAAAAGGGCACCAAGTAAACTCCCAATCCGCTGGAAAAATATCTGGACATCAACACCACAGAATGTACAATAAAGTGGGAAAAACAAGTTTTCTAAATCAAGCAAAAGAAAAAAAGCATGTTACTAAAAGTACAACGGTTGGCCTCTGTGGGAACCACAGGTGCTATACATAGCTATCCAGCTGCAGCATTAGAGGCTGTGCTAAACCTTCTTCCTTTACGCTTACAGATAAGGAATAATGGGCTACTAATTGCTATCAGAATGCAGCTGAATGAAAAATTGGACGAACAAGCTTCAATCCTAATTCAAGCGAAAGAAAAAGAGGAACGAGTTGCTAAAAGCACAAAGGCTATACATACCTGTCCAATTGCAGCATTGAGGCTATGTTAAACCATCTTCCTCACACTTACAAGTGAGGAAGAATAGGATGCTAAATGAGGTCAGGATGCAGTTGGATAAGAAATTGGGAAAACAGGTTTATACCTAATCCACTCAAAAGTAGAAGAAGAAGAACGAGTTGCTGAAAGAGCAGCGGTTGCCTTGTATGGAAACTACAGGTGCTGTCCATACCTGCCCAACCGCAGCATTAGAGGCTATGCTAAACCTTCTTTCTCTACACTTATGTGTAAGCGAGAATGTGATGCTAAGTGCCGGTGAATAAGAATTTCCAAGCAAAGAACCTAGCTGATCACCTAGAAATTCCAAAGGAATTTCAACAGGAACTACTAGCTAAACCAACTGGCATGCTAATGTCAGCTAGCGACTATTCGAAATAGTTACTTCAGAGCTGAACAGTTGTATGATAAACAGCCGGATCCGAGAGTAACCCTGTCAACAGACTTGGTTCAAAGTTTACTCTCAAGCAGAGTAATGCCATAAATGTTTACGCTCAACTATGCCTCAAGAAAGCCTATAACAGTCAGAATTTTTATTTTCTGGAAATGCCTACAAACTGCTAATCTTGGTGTTCGGCCACAAAGGTATTTCTGGAAACGAGACAGCGGATTCCATTATCAGAACAAGTGTGGAGTCTGATTTCGCTAGTTCGAAACCTTTCTGCAGATTGAAAATAGCTACATTATGGCTCAATTCAGTAAATGGGAAGACGACCAAAAGTCCACTCACTGGAACCATACTTCAGGTTTTCGACAGGCGAAGGAGGCCATTTACCATTCACCAGCAAAGCGTCAAAATTGCAAGGTTTTTCTTGTAACTGAACATTGCCCATTGAGATATCTCAATACAATTCGCAAATCTGAGGACAACGTATGTAGACTCTATGAAGAAGCGGGTAAAGCAGCGGGACATATTTTTTGCAACTGCAAACTTATAACCCACCAAAGGTTTCAATACGTCGGAAAGGTGTGTACTACACCTGAAGAAGTTAGCAAAACAACTCCCTAGTAAGTCTTAAGGTTCGAAGCGGTTTAACACTTGAACGGTTGTATTACACTAGAAGGGTTCCACAATAGATCTGAAATGGTTGACGTGAGAACGGACAATTTCTGCTCGAATGACCTCCGACACAATCTAAATCTAAAAGAAATCCGTAAACAAGCTAAAGATATCTACGTCTTCGCAAAATCAACAGCCACATAGCCAGATTCTATTAAAATAAGTGGCGAATTCATTCGAAGTTCAAGTGAACGGTTAGCTTATTTGGTTCTTCATTCATTTCTTCTCTATTCTTTTCTCCTCGGTATCTATCTATCTTATTTATATTTACGAAATGGAAGAATATTATTGGTGCTGTTTTCGCTTCTTGCACGTTTTGCTCCATATTATATACAACCCTTTTTTCGCAAGCAAATTAAATAGAAGGTCGGTAATAGGGAAACACATGTTCCGCGGTGCTACAGCCCTGCGTGGGCCTTGGCCTCCTCAAGGGCCTTCCAGGCACTCCTGTCTGCTGCTGTTGTTATCCAGTTCCTGACGCCTAGTTCCTGAAGACCTTTTTCCACTGCATCTGAGCTTTGAGCGTCCCACCTTCCTAGCAACAAGTTCTTTGTAGGCTGTTCGTCACCCATCCTCGCTACGTGTCTAGCCCATCGAAGTCTTCCAGCTTTAATTGTATGTACCACGTGGATGTCCTGGTATAGCTGGTATAATTCATATATCGCTTGCTTCCTGCACCGCTCCATAGATTTATCGTTCAAACGCTTCCAGGCGGGCTTCGTCGGTTTTGGTAAGGGGCCACGTCTCCGAAGCCTACGTAACGACCGTTTCAACTAGGGTTTCATGTATTATAATTTTGATTCTTCTGGTGAGTAAATTAGAATTTAAAAATAGCACCGGTTTGCCAGCATGATTCTTCTATTAACTTCTTCGCTTGTGTTTGAGTCGTTATTAACCAGGGCTCCCAAGTACACAAAGTCTTTAGTGACCTTAACGTTCTCATCGCCTATGCTAAAATTCTGGCATATTCTTTATCTCATTTCGGTCTTGGGGGATACCATCATGCTTTAATTAATTTCTAGGCCTATTGTTTTGGCTGCCATCTTGAGTGCTACAAGTTTCCCCTGAATGATGCGATGTCTCTTGTTATTAGATCCACGTCGTCGATTTGGCAAGTAATCGCATTTCGTATGACTACAGAATAATCAATACAGGAACCATAGATGGGAACGCAGGAGTGGGCATAATATTGAATAAAGAGGTGGGGCGGAGTGTTAAAGGATATATTATGCATAGTGAAAGAATCATAATGATAAGAATAGCGACAAAACCAAAGGATACGGTAATACTGCAAGCATACATGCCCACCACGGACCATGAAAACGAAGAAGTGGAACATATTTATGATGAGGTCAAAGAAATGATAACATATATGTGAAGGGAGAGGAAAACATAATCATACTAGAAGACTGGAATGCCGCAGTGGGAGAAGGAGCAGACGGAAGAATAGCTTGAAAGTACGGTCTAGGAAGAAGAAATGTAAGACGAGATAGGCTCGTCGAATTCTATGCAACACATAACCTTGTTATAGCCAATACACTGTTTTAACATCATGTACGCAAAAGATACACATGGAGAATGTCTGGAAATAAAAAAGGATACCAACTAGACTATATCCTTGTTAATCAAAGATTTAAAAGTGAAAGACTGTAGGGGCTATCCAAGGGCAGATGTAGACAGCGATTACAATCTGGTCATGATGAAATGTAACCCAAAATTTAAAAGGTTCAAGAAAAAAGAAATAAATACATGGCAACTCTAAAATCTTAAAAAAGAAGATACTCGACAACACTTTGAGGAACACCTAAACCAGGAAATGGAAGGAAAAATGGAACAACCAGCAGGTACAACAAATGCATGGAACGAAATCAAGCATAACATTCACGGAATTGCAAATACAATACTAGGGAAGAAACAAAATGAGAAGACAAATACTTGGATAACAGGCGACATAATAGAAATGGTAAGAGAAAGAAATAAATACAATGGATCACAAACTGAACTAGGACAACGAAAGTATAAAGAACTAAGCAACAAAATAAATAGGGAAGCAATCAGAGCCACGGAAACCTATATGGAAGATAGATGTAAAGAGGTGGAAAATGATTTGAAAGCGGGAAGAATGAAGTCAGCATACAGTACCGTAAAAGCCTTTTCAACGAATCAAAAAGGAAAGCAGTTGGGATAAACGATGGTAATGGAAACATCCTAATCGAAAATGAACAAATAGCCAACAGAGGAAGGAATACATAGAGGAACTGTCTGGGGGAGAAGAGATGGATATCCAAGCCCTGGAAACCGCGGCAGAAGTGGATACAGAAGAAGAAGGAGACTCGATGCTAAGATCGAAATTTGATAAATCGGTTGAAGAGTTAAAGACACATAAAGCGCCAGGTGTAGGCGGAATACCCGCAGAGATCATCAAATGTGGAGGAGAAACTGCCCTCCAAAGGTTATACGAAACAGGAATATTGCCCGGTTTTGCGACAAATATATTTGCACCAATTCCAAAGAAGGGAAAAGTGGACAAATGCAAAAACTACCGTACAATAAGCCTGACAACACAGGCATCTAAAATAATAACAAAAATTATACAGAAGATGATGGAACAAAAAATTGAGGAACAACTAATACACGACCAATTTGGATTCAGTTTCATGGTACGAGGTAAGCAATACTCGCATTAAGATTAATAGTAGAAAAAAGGCTAAGGATGAGAACACATACACAGCATTTATAGATCTACAAAATGCCTTTGACATGGTATCCCGTAATGAGATGTAGAGATCATGAGAAAAAGTGAAATAAAGTGTAAAGATCGAAGAATGGTACATAGTAGATACAAGAATCAACGAACAATAATAAACTGCCAGAATTTTCAAAGAGAAACAAAAATAAAAACAGGAGTACGACGAGGCTGCACGCTGTTCGCGCCGCTTTTTAATCTATATATCCAAGAGGCATTGAAGGAATTCAGAGAAAGTATAGATGTAGGTATACAAATACAGGGGGAGAAAATTGATATGTTGAGATCCACAGACGACATCGTACTACTAGCAGAAAATGAGGAAGACCTAGAAAGGGAACTAAATGAGCTGGAAAGGATACTACCAGGCGGATGTAACATGAGAATAAACAAACTAAAGACAAAAGTTATGGTCTGTGGAAAGTCTATGCAAAACAACAGACAAATAAGAATGATTAACAACATTATGGAAGAGGTCAATGAGTTCTGCTATCTTGGCAATAAAATTACAGAAGATGGTAGGAGTAGAATGGAATTGTTAGCAGAATACAACAGGCAAAGGAAGCGTTTTATAGGAACAAGAAACTTCTGACTTCAACCAAGTTATCAGTAGAGAGAAGGAAACAGTTTGTGAAAACATATGTGGGGAGCATTGCCTTAGACGGATGCCAAACATGGACTGTGTCAACGGTGGAAAAGAAAAAATTAGAAGCATTTGAAATGTGGTGTTTAAAGGGGATGCTGAAAGTGAATTGGGTGAATAGAGTGACAAATGAAGAGATAATGAGAAGAGCACAAGAAGGGAAAACACTATGGAATACAGTACTACAGTACATATATGGTACAAATACCCAACGACATCGAATGGCATACCTACAGGGAACTGAAAAAACTAGCCATGGGTAGAAAAGAGTGGAGCGCTGCCACAAAACCAATCTATGGATTGAAAACCAGAAGAGAGAGGAATATCGAACGACCTTTTCTAGGTGTATGTCGAACAGGAGACATGCCAGTAGAAATAAAATTGTTAGCAAAATACAACAGGCAAAGGAAGCGTTTTATAGGAACAAGAAACTTCTGACCTCAACCAAGTTATCAGTAGAGAGAAGGAAACAGTTTGTGAAAACATATGTGTGGAGCATTGCCCTAGACGGATGCCAAACATGGACTGGGTCAACGGCGGAAAAGAAAAAACTAGAAGCATTTGAAATGTGGTGTTGGAGGCGGATGCTGAAAGTGAATTGGGTGGATATAGTGACAAACGAAGAGATAATGGGAAGAGCACGAGAACGCAAAAGACTATGGGATAGTATATAGAATAGACGTAATAAACATATGGGCCATTTTTTGCGACATGAAGGACTATTAAAAACAATAGTTGAAGGAAGAATCGAGGGGCGTAATTCTTGGGGAAGACCGGGACTACAGTATATGGTACAAATACTAAAGGACATTTAATGGCATACCTACAGGGAACTGAAAAGACTATCCATGGGTAGAAAAAAGTGGAGCGCTGCCACAAATCTAATCTGTGAATTGAAAACTAGAAGAGAGAGAAATCTCGAACGACCTCTTCTAGGGCTGTGTTGAACAGGAGACATGCCAGTAGAAATGAAATTGTTAGCATAGAGCAACAGGCAAAGGAAGCGTTTTATAAGAAGAAGAAGCTTCTGAATTCAACCAAGATATCACTAGAGAGAAGGAAACAGTTTGTGAAAGCATATGTGTGCAGCATTGCCCTGTACGGATGCGAAACATGGACTGTGTCAACAATTAGAAGCATTTGAAATGTGGCGTTGGAGGAGAATGCTGAAGGTGCATTGGGTGGATAGAGTGACAAATGAAGAGATAATGAGAAGAGCACAAGAAGAAAGAAGACTATGCAAAAGTATATAGAATAGACGTGGTCAACAGATGGACCACTTTTTGAGACTGTTAAAAACAGTAGTTGAAGGAAGAATCGAAGGGCTTAATTCTTGGGGAAGACCGAGGCTACAGTATATGGTACAAATACTCAAGGACATGGAATGGCATACCTACAGGGAACTGAAAAGACTAGCCATGAGTAGAAAAGAGTGGAGCGCTGCCACAAAACCAACCTGTGGATTGAAAACCAACAGAGAGAGGAATCTCGAACGACCTCTTTTAGGGCTATGTTGAACAGGAGACATCGCAGCGCATCCCCTGTCTGACTCGTCTTTGTGTCTGGAATTTTCCTGACAGTTCGTTTATATCTGGACTGAGCACTTTGATTTTGATATCGTTATCTTTACTAACTTTATTAATTTAAGAGGTATCTTGAGTTGCATCATTGCTTCGTATTACGCTGCCGTATGTGAATTTAAAGTCAATGAACATGTGTTATGTAGTGATGGAGAACTCTATCGGGTGTTCTAGTATTTGGCGAAGAGAGAATGTTTGGTCGATTTACCTTTATGGAAAGCGCTTTGGTAGCTTCAAATATTGTTTTCGACGTAGGGTTGGAGTCGTAAATGAAGAATTTTAGAAACCTGCAGCTATTAGAATTCAACTTGATTGATTCAAAAGTGTTGCAAACCACAATTTAGCCATTACGCCGCGTAAAACTAATAGTTCGCGAACTATTGATGGGTATTGTTTACAACTCGATAATAAATATTTGAACATAATTCTAAATTCAATAACAGGGGATTAAAACTTTTAGAAAGTTTAATCTCCCGCATAAAATACGACTACCATTAATCACCGAAAGGAAAATCAATCGCCCGAATTTACAGCTACGTGTATCAAACTAATTTTGGGAAGTTTCAAACAGTAGCCTTGACCCAAATCTGGGAATTTCCCTACAATTGCTACTTGCCTTTTGATCAGCAAAAAGTAAATTACTTCATCCCGACGTGGGAAACGGTCATTCGCATGAAATTTCCAGCAGTTATGCGTAAATTAACCAGTCCGAAGTTTAAATCTTTATAAGTACATTACTTTCGCGAGCCCGAATTAGCAGAAATATTTATAGCACACATCAGCGGACATAAAAGTCCTGAAATGTAATGTGGCGTAAATATATGTGAGAGGGTTAATGAAAAATGTCCGGTTTGGATTTTCCCAATTTGATGAACTGTGAAAACGGAACAATTGTAATAAAAGCTGGCCACCATTTTATTCTAATTGGACGGAATGATTGAAGTGCGTGCTAATTCTTTGCTTTGTTAAATGATAATTTTCGGAAGGGAAAGGTTAATAAAAACGTTCAGTTAATTAATTGGCGATTTATCATGGCTGTTTTTTACTTTTCTATATTACGAGGATAGGGAAAAGCATTGGATTGAGATTTTAACGGAAATCTCCATTTAAGACTTGCAGGAATCTACAAAAATGGTTCTAAAACTTTTATTTCAAATTCCAAATAAAGTTTAAGTCAAAATTTTATATAATACACAAATATTTTTAGAAGAATAACTCTGACTCTGCTAAACGGGACCTCGGTGGGACAGTGCGAATACGCGCTGCCACTCGAGCTGACAGTGATATGCGGCCGATCGGCCGCGTGTTAGAATCCTGGCTGATAAAGTTCGTATCAATACTGAGTTAATTTTGTGAGCTACTAGAAGTCAGACACTTACCTTGGAGCAATTCTCTAAAACTCAAAATTTTAAAAATATTCCATATCTCAAAAATGGAAAACAAAGGAATTTTGTCGAAACATTTTAAAATTCAGTAAACTGTGTTTAGTTACTACAGAATGTCATATTAAGGGACATTTGGGGATTAATTGCTACCAATTGATAAGAACATGTGTAACATCCTGCAATGGTTTCATACCTCTGCATGTATTCACGTATTTTTCATAAAATCCTCTGTTCATATTGTTTTACTGTTTAAATTATGAACTCCCTGTATGTTGTTTCTCTGCAATTTTTATAACCCCACTTAAATTTCACCTATTAAAAAGTTGAAAATGATATTAAGGGATGAAATTCCTAAGAGAGTGGTTCTGATTCTTTTCTTTTTCGTCTTTTCCTTTATCCATATATTATGCCCAAAGAGAACCGAGTCTTCTGGCTATCCCTTATCGCTTGTCCATCAATTATTTGTATGACTGCGTTTACATTTGCTCCCGCTTTGTTACTCTTTGTCTGTCCCTCTGACTTCTTCCATTTACTTGTTCGCTGCCATTATTTTCGGTATTCTATTTTCCTCCATTCTGCAAAATGCCCAAAGTATGTCAACAATTTCTATTAAATCTTTTTTACAACTTGTTCTACTTCCAATACCGCTCTTATAGTACTGTTATTAATTCTGTGGTTCTAGTACGTCCCACCGTTTTCCTTTTACTTCCTTTTTGCTTCTGTTATTCTTGATTAATCCGTAAGTACCCAATTTCCTACCACATAAGTGACTGCCGGTAAATAGACTATATTATATATTAGCGTCTTCGTTTTGTTACTCGTGAGTTATCTGTTGTTTTAATTTCCCGTTTTTTAGTAAAAAAAACTGTGCCTAATTATATATAACTTTCTACCCCTCCTATTTCTCTATGCTATGTTAATAATTCCTCTTCTAGAATATCGTTCTTAATGATTTTCATGACTTTACCCTTATCTAGGTTGACTTTTTCTAATTATTTTCACACTTCTATAGTTTCCTGTCTTTATTTAAACTATTTTTAATCTTAGGTTATGGACAAACTCATGAGTCTGTCGTCCTGGTTTAATAACTGCTTGCTCTTTTCTTCGTCTTCCCGCAGTTAAGTCCCTTACCTTTCCTTAACAACTGATAGGAAAACATGATACAACCTGGATTGGTCCCCTGCATGCATACTTTTCATGTATATTATTTCATTCTTCTAATGATAAACACTCTGTATTTTTTATTAGCACATTCGTTTGTTGGTTCTTTCCAATTTGTATTACCCCCCTTCATGTTCTGTAACGTTGAAAATGATATTCTCCTTTATCCGTACATTATGCCTAAATTGTGGAGGTGAATGCAGTCTGTGAACCAGATGGGTAGCTGTCCAGGGGCATTTTAGCGTGCCTAACTACAGTGTAAAAGATAAACTAGTTACGGTGACATCAAAACAAAGTGAGGGTTGAAAGAATTTGCACGTGTTAAGTTTTTGGACGTTTCAACTTTTTAAACGAGTCGAGGCCACGAGTGGGGACATTTCTTTAATTCCCTGAGATGACAGTTTTGTGTTCGGGCTAATTGGCGTTAGATTTATACCATGATATTACATAGCAACTTATGTTGGGAGCCAAAAAACTTGCTATGTAATAAAAGTCATGGTTTAAAACTATCGCCAAGTAGCCCGAACACAAAATTGTAATTTCAGGAAACTCGCGGCCCCGACTTGTCTAAAAAGTTGAAACGTTCAAACAATAAAATTAACACGTGCAAATTTTTACTACCCTCACTTTGCTATAATGTCACCGAAATTAGTTCATGTTTTATCATCACCAACTTTTACACTGAAGTTAGGTACGCTAAAATTCCGTTGGACTGCTACTCCTCCAGTACACAGACCGCGCTCATCTCCGCCAGGCTGACTCTGCTTACTGTGGACTGCTGGCTCTTCCAGTACTTATCCATTTCCTTTGGCGATGATTAAAACTCACATGTCATTTGATGATTCTCTCTCTTTAATATTACAAATTTATGACATTTAAAAAAATTCAAAAACAAAAAGTAATCTCTAATTTTAAAATTTAGTAATCGTTGGCCGGCGGATTATTTGGTTTTTGATACAGAAAACACGTCTTGCCCCGACGGCGATTCAAAGGTGAATGAAATAATTATTTAATCGAATTTAGAAGCTGACTTTTACTTGACAACCAAGGTTTATGACAGATGGGAAAACTGTCAAGCTGTCAAACCCAATTTTTAAATATTACCAATCTACACAACAGTACACCGCGATTTCAGCTTTACTTCTAGCATCCTGAGAGTTTTCCTCATCTTTTACATACCATTATCTACTAAACGCACAACTGATCATAATGAAATTTTAAAATGTCACTTATGCCCAATTAGCATTCAAGACCCCCATTATAATATCACAGCAATATATACATAATATACTTTTTTAGTTCGTCAATTACTTCTGACCTTGGCCTTGGACATTCCATGTGGCTTTTAGTGTCCCATTTGTATTTATTTCTCCCTGTGGTATTTTTATTTATCTGTTAAACGTTATTTACGAGCGAATGTTTCGCCCCCCCCAGAATCCGTGGGGCTGTCTGCATGGGCGCCGGCAAGGGGGGGCAAGAGGGGGCAGTTGCCCCCTCCTGTTAAATTAAAATACTATATAAAAGCGCATTTAAATATTTAAACATAATACTTGAAATGCTTGTAAATTATACCAAAAAATGCCAGAAATACGAAAATATATTTAATATAGAATTTAAAATACCCAGAATAACACAACGTCAAACTATGAGATCAATTTAGATTCCCTGATTAGCTCATTAACAACAAGATTTTCCGAAGATACAACTACTGCATTTCGTTAGTAAATTTGCAACCATCTAATGTTTTAAATCTAAACGCTGAAATTGTAAAATAATCAGTAGAACAGTACAATATCGAAAATTTTGAGGCAGAAACGTGGATAGATATGTGGAAAAATAAAAACGCTCCTAATGAAATAGATTTTTACTTTCCCATACCTTATAGGTATAGGGTAAGTATTGAATTCATGAAAATTTTCGAAATCGAGATTTTAA
>JABXWE010050756.1:0-22846 GCA_014611495.1 Limonius californicus | reverse complement strand
TAAATGAAATATTTTATGCTACGTGAAGAAAACCCGATAGTATCACACACAACTCAAGCAGGCTGTGACCACAACAACCGAATTAATTCAATGTCAAAAAATAAAATTAGTCTTTATTTAGTATCTTCTTGCGTTTTTTATACAATCATGTACAGTAAAGACGCAAAAGTGGAAATTCTAATGTGGTATCAGAATGGAAACAGCTTAAGAACTGCGAGAGACGTATTTTCACTAAAATATCCAGAAAGACCTATTCCTTGCATTCGAACCATACAAACAATTGTTAGAAAATTTAAATCGGAGGGATGCGTAATAAATTCCCATAAAATAAGAACTAAAACTAATCACGTTTTAACAGAAGAAATGAAATTAAATATTTTATGCTACGTTGAAGAAAACTCCAAAATATTACTACGAGAAATAGGTTCACATTTTAATGTTTCTAAAACCTCGGTATTTATAACATTAAAAGAATTTAAATATAAATCGTACAAATTTTCGAATCACCAACAACTATTCGATCAAGACAAAGAAAAACGAACAATCTTTTGTGAAACATTCTTTAATTTGCTGCATGAAGAAGAATACATTTTAAATAAGATAGTTTTTAGTGACGAAGCAACTTTCACAATAAATGGAGAAGTCAATTCACAAAATTTTCGGTGTGTATTATAATTCCTCATCTATCCACTATCCATTATCCTGATAAACTTATTTCTTAGATATTGGTCCCATACTAACTGCCATTTACAAAACTTAACTCACAGTCAATACACTGGGAAAGTTAACGTATGGCTAGGAATAGTTGAAAATAAGCTTATCGGTCCATATTTTATTGATGGTAATCTCAATACTGCCAAATTTTTAGAGCTATTAAGAAACAACATCATTCCGGCAATAGAAAACTTGAACATCGATGACCCGTGGTTTCAGATGGATGGTGCCCCTCCGCATTCCACGAATGCTATAAGAAATTTTCTTAACGACAGGTTTCCAGGACGTTGGATAGGAAGATTCGGTCCTATAGCGTGGCGCCCGCGCTCTGCAGATTTGTCACCCAATGACTTCTTTGCTTGGGGATATCTGAAATCAAAAATTTATATCAATATTCCAATACAAAGTATTGATGAATTAAAAGATCGCATACGTACCGAATGTAATAGCTTGAATCCTGACTTTCTTGCGAATGCTGTGCGTGGTTTTCAACACCGGTTAGGTTATTGGTTAGAAGTACAAGGTGGCCATTTCGAATACTTGTTGTAACTGTTGTTTTTATTTTCGTTTCCGTTTTCTGTTATTGATATTTAATGTTTTACAATAATAATCGTCGTTGTTGTTCAACTCATTTTGATTTACTTATTTAATATAAACACTGCATCAACATAACCTTCACACTCAAATAATTGACAACTATAGTGACGTTTGATTCTAATTTTTAGTTGTCTGTATAGTTGGTTGCATATACAATAGGCGAATTTGACGCGTTTCTTTTAAAAGTATACATAGGCTAGGTATACTAAAAAAAAAATTCCCTGTATATATCTACGTGTTTCATGAAGAATCTACATATATCCGTGCATCATAGTTCGTACAGCAGGTCGTCAACATTTCCGTTTAGTTTAGAAATCACATAAGTTCAGGATTTATGTGGTTTCTTTAATATATCAGAATATTGTGCATTCTCAATCTGATACCTGGCACGTCAAATTGCAATGTGGTTTATTGTATTGTAAAATGTCGTCTTTTGAAGTTCTTGATAATGATGTTCCAGAAAACACAAAAAGGGACTTAAACAGGTTATATATAAGTGTGAAAAGATTAGGAAAGCCCGAGTAAAGAGAGAGGTACGAAAACTGTCCTAAAAAATAAAATTCTCTTGTATAAATCCATTTTGAAGTCAATTTGGACGTTTGGTATCCAACTATAGGGTTTTACAAAACCGTCAAACACTAAAATACTACAGCGTTTCCAGTCCAAGATACTTCGTATGATGTCAAACGCTCCTTGGTACGTCAATAACCAGAGCCTCCATAAAGACCTGGGGATTCCATATGTATCCAGCGAAATCAGAAGATTAACAACTACTTACCACTACTCTGTTGTGGGACATGGGCACGACCTCGTAAATCAACTATCCGAAAAACCAGCAACACTAAGAAGATTGAGGCGCCAGTCGGATCACTCGAACTCAAACCTCGGCCCAATCAGATTTAATCCCTTTATTTGGGAGTAACATCAACGTATGGATCTCCCTCAAGTCACTAACTTTGTCATACGATTTGCTTATTACTCTTTTATGTTAATATACGAGTAGATTGTAAATATGCACCGATGTTAACAAAAAAAATTGTGTGTGTTGTATTCTGTCACTCCTATTTGCCTCTATAACATTCAAGGTCAGTGTTTGGATCAAGAAAAAATTACCTTAAAAGTCTTGTAGTGGAGGGCGTGGATCCAGAACAATGTCCTTGACCTTCAATTAGTGCAGTTATATAACATTGACCTTCATCTTCAAGGTCAAGTCAAGAACTGTCCAAAATACCTTCCTAATTTCAAATTGAACAAGTTGGTGTATAATTTTTAATGTATTGCCAGAAGCTACGTAGATCTCTCTAGTAGAGAACATGGAGAATTATTGAAGCCTAAATAGCTTCTTATTATTCTGATGAATTTACCTTGAAGTATTTCAATAGTTTGTAATATTCTGTTTCGACTTATGTACACAATTTATTGTTTTGTATTGGCATAAATAATCTCAATTATGGATTACTCATTCCTTATAACTAGTCACACACGTGAAGTGTTGTTGTTTATAAATGCAGCGTAGTAACCGTCCGTATTATGTGTTAACAAAGCAGTTTACCAAGAAGTATTGCAGTATTTCAGCAATTACAAACGCACTTAGCAAAATAATATCAAATTATTTGAAATTATCAATACATTATTTTTCAGCAACGAACTATGCATTTGCAAATCGGAAGGAAGAAGATCCGCTATCCCCAAAACGAAGAAAAACTGAAGTATAAATTGAAAAAATACTAACATATCGCAAAACCTGTGTTCATTTGTTTTAAACTAATACAGCTTCAATTCTTTCCGTCACGTTATACAAATTATTGAAATTTAAAAATTACTGTGTCGGTGCTGAACATATAATACATTGGACGCTGAAATACGCCTCTTTAAATTTCACATCAGCGAATATATTAATTTTAGGTTTCAGCGTGACTAATACCTCTTCATGATTTAAGTCATTTACCAGGATTCCTATTTTTGAAAAGATCAAAAGAATTGTATAATATAGAACGGAATTTTCAATAGGATTGTTGCCATATTTTCAATTTATGAAAAAAGTATTATCAAACGTACCTGGCAATCCAATAATCGTATCAACGAAGTTAATATAGTCATTAGATGATTGTAAAACAATAATTAAACCCATACTTTAATTTAGAAATATTCTGTAGAACGAATTAGTGTAATCATATCATAGTATTTCAACTCATAACCTGTTGTTTCTCTTTTGTGGGCCTAATACTGCATACCAGAAGTGAAAATACAACGTCTGATTTTAGATAAATTTGGTACATCAGTGAAGCACCCGAAGGTGTTTCTTATAATATAACCGCTTGCTCAGTATACGACTACAACCAAATGCAAGAATAATAGACACGAAACACGTACACAATACACTTAAGAGCACGAAATAGTAATGGGTTATCTTATTAATATAAATTAACCCATACTCATTATCGCCAATTAACAGCTGTAATCCTGATTCTCACAGAAAGGAACTATAATGTAGTACAAACAGGGTTTCTTAAAATCCTTGAACTAATCTAATATCTACTGTAGGGTTTAAAATGGTATTCATTAAAAACAATGAAGGACTCATCTTTATCTTCGAGAATACAATTTTTAATACAGAAAATTGTGAACGGTCCCGTTGCTTTGTTTTGGAACTAAAAGTAATTTAAACCTTAGCATTACTATTAAAAAAATAATTTACTACATTAGGTGTATTTTAAATGATTGATTAAATCAACCTGTTCCTACTAAGGACTGCCAATACAGATATCAAGTATAATCTAGCCAATACTCGGAAAGTTCATATTCGGTTCTTATGAATATATTTCTGTTAGAGTAATTTTAAGTTACATCTTTAACATATACTAGTTTAAAAAATCTAGTATACTTGTAAAACACCAATGAAAATTAAAATGGTCTTACTCAAACAGCTCAGTGATGAAGGTCTTGCTGCAAGTGGACCAACTATTGGTGTGAAGATGTACGTACGGCGACATAACATAATGCGACCCATCCTCGGCTTGCGGTTTGCAACCAGATTCGTCTTCTTTATCGTGTGAACAACCCATGCTGTAAGTTCGCAGCATTGAATTTAAAATCAGCATTATAGTCGATTAAACTCCCTCTTACACATGCCCCATCTCATGTGCCACCACAATTCCCAAGATTAATCCTCCGTCTTCGTTGATGGCGCAGGGTTTGTCACCAGTGCAAGCCGCCGCAACGTAAGCTAACCCCATAAGACCACAATTCGTCATGTTGTCAGCACATATGTCGTACCTAAATTAAGTTAACACTGTATAAGATAAATAAATCACTTGCTTGTCGTTCCTAATTATGCAAATTTTTCTTCTTGTACTGTGTTTTAGATTTTAAATCAGATTAACCTAACAGTAGTCGGCATCGAACTGTTTCACCACACCGAAGTATAAATTAAGTAAATAATTAACAATATTTTTACTATTATGTGGGATTCTGTAGTGCTGTCAGTATTCTGAAATTTTTAACAGTAGTTTATGGATTCTGGAAGGGTAGATTCCGTAAGAATCGTATTTCTATTCTCAGAATCGGGAATTATTTTTACAGTTGTAGAATGTAGATGCCAAATCCGAGCCTTAGAATTTAGAGACTTTTTAGGTCTACAGTATGTAGAAAAAGTTAAGCATAAGCTCGGATTTAAGTTGCTGGTTACACTTGGCGAGTAAAGAAAACAATTAGACACAATGCTGGACTAATTTTTTAAGATTTGCCGTTCCTTAAGTGATAAAAATAGCACCTCAGTTGTTCATAATAAAGTAAAAATTTAATGTCGGCAAATTTATAGCTGATTGACATTGGATATATAGGGAAGTTGCATTCGACAACCAAACTATTCGATATTCGCTTAACAAATAGCTACAGTTAATGAGTTAACCAATTAAATTACTCGGTATTCGGATTATTCGAATCGCGTTTCTAATCGGTTAGAATTTCAGTTTTTTCCTGCAATACGTTTAGCAAAGAATGCTACAGCATTCGTTTTACGAACGACATTTAAATAAGATGCAGAGATACAAATACATATATAAATTATTCTTCAGAGAAGCAAATAGACATTTTCTGTGGGCAACACGTAGCTCAATGTGCAGGGTAACTTTAAAATCAGCGATTTACAAACTTCATAATCAGAAAAAAAACGTCGATTAGATTGTATTTATATATATTCTACAAGTCATTTTCTTAGTAAAACAACAACAACAACGAGCGATGATAACTGATAAATATTCAAACCAGCAAATTATTTTATTTTTATTACGTTTTTTTAACTTGAATAGTTGTAGCCAGTTCAACATTAATTGAAATTCATGGCTGTTTTCGGATAATATTAACTGCAAATAATCTACTGTCATGTTAACCACTCACTATATTTAGTTCACTAGTTAGAACTCAACAAATATGTTGAAATTAACGTCCTGAGGTAGTTTTCGTTTAAGACGAGTATGGATAGTTTTTTCACCAAAACCAAAGTTGATAGTGTTGGGTAGTTGGCAAATATTGGCCATATACATAAGTACGAGTTAGAGTGTTTATAAATTGGATGATTGTATGTGTATTTGTCTCTCTGTGGATTAGATCATTTCAGATGAACCAATGCGCTTTAGTGATAATGCGTAATATTTTGCTTTGTTGATTTGGGTTTTACTTGCGCTACCCCAAATCAGGGCAAGCATAAGTGATGATTGGCCATAAAACAGATTTGTAGATTAGTGTGCCACATTCTAGATGGAAAGTCCTCCCTTTCTATTGATAATTGGGTAAAGCTTGACCAATCATGTATAGCAGGCATTAAATTTATTATTTATATGATAGCCCCACGACAACCGTTTGTTTACGTAAACGAAAGTCTATGAAGTGTGAATACTTTAGCCTCTGTTTTGTTAGCATGCAACTTCAGCTTCCACTTGGAGAACCATTGGCTAATTTTATCAACGCTATCTTGTAAGAGCTATACGGTTACTAGAATGTCTCGGTTTTGAGTGATGGCGATCGTACCATCAGCGAACATAGCTAGTAACATGTTAGGCAATCGGAGATATTGCAAACATAAAGGTTAAATAGGAGGAAACCAAGGACAGATCCTTGCAGGACACCTGCTGTAATTGACTTGACATTTGACACGTGATTTCTGAGCCTAATATTAAAAGTACGGTTGATTAAAAATGAACTAATTAATAATTATATGTAACAAATAGTCTGGTATTTGATGTTTAAGTAATTTATATATTAGTTCTTTTGTCCATACGGTGTCAAAAGCCTGTTACACATCCTAAGATACAGTGATGGCATGGAGCTTGTTTTCAAAGCCTCTTTCGATTAACTCAGTGAGACGGATTAACTGATGTAAAGTTGAATGTTTCTTGCGAAACCCGAGTTGGAAAATTGGCAATAAATTGCTAATGGTAGTAAATGATGCTAGTCTTTCCTGAATTACTTTTTCAAGGGCCTTGGATATGGTTGACAGTAAGCTAATTGGTGTGTAGGCAGCTATATTGGATGACGGCTTTCCTAGTTTTAGAAAAAGTAGTATTATTGCACTTTTCCACGAAGACGTGAAATAGTCAATTTTGAAGCATGAGTTAAAGGTTAGGAGGGTGATGTTGGGTTAAAGTTGCCTGGTTGGGATGGGAAACTGATATTTAAGCTTCCGTTCACTTCTTCGTAGAATTGTGTATGTTTGTCTGCCGCAGTTGAAGTAAATGCTTTTTCAAAATACTTCGCGAATATGGAACACTTTTCTTCGTCCGTTGAATGCTTGACGCCGTTGATCTTGATAGGGCTTAGTATGTGCGGTTGATTTAATATTCTTTTGCTAGCCAGCCACATAGTTTGATCGCATGGTTAGGGTTCCCTGATATAATTTTGATATTTAGTTATACGAAGTTCTTTCAATTCGCTATGAACTTTTCGATTTAATTGGTTGTACTGCGTTTTAAAGCTTCTGATCCTGGTTCGCTGCCAAAGCCTTCCGGCCCTATTTGTTTTTATAAAATTTTGAATTGTCAACGGTTGATAAGATGCAGGCTTAAATCGCTTAACTATATGAGGCTTTGTGGTTCCTGATACAGATTGTTTAATTTAAGAAATAAAAATTACTATAGCTTCATTAATATCCGTCTCATTATCTATGAGTTCTTCATTTTATTTTATTGCTTAAAATTTCTTATAATAAATCCCGGTTGACTTGTCATTGATAAGTTTGGGAAGTTTCGATATAATTGCAGGTGCAATTTTGAAGGATACAAGAACTGGCATATGGTCGGAGTTCATTTCAGTTGACACTGGGTGAACTATAGGTACTGTAAAATTCTTATGTGAATTACATCGATAATATCTGATTTATAATTACCGCTATGCGGCAGGTAAGTATGCTCCTGCGGCGGAGTGATTTGAATTCCGTTTTGGGTGAGAATATAATGAAAGTTTGAGTTTATTGGGGTTATTTTCTCTACAACTCCAAATTTCATTTTTGTAGTTAATATATCCAACTACAAGAGTGGGATGATTATTACAGAATAGGGTACTAACTAATATGTGAGTTAGAAATTTTGACTTTCGGTTGTTTGTATGCAGAAATAACTTGAATTTTCTGTTCTGTGTACAATAATATGCTTACTGCTTCTAGTGGCAGCAGATTCGGTATTGTATTTTCGTATGTATTAAATGTTTTCCTTATTAGTATATCAACGTCTCCGCAGCCGATTGGGTCGATGCGATCGGATCGGTATAAATTATATCCAGAAGTGTTGAATTTTTGACTTTTTGATTTGGAATTAGGAGGGTTTCTGACATACAGACTAGATCCACATTGTGACATAAAAGAAAATCAATTTATTCGGCTTTTTGGCGTGCCTCCCTGTCGGCGTTCCAGTTTGCGATAACGATATTTTGTAGTTTACGATTATTTACAGACATTTTGTATGAGTAATGGTAACAGAGAATTTATAAGTTCGTTAACTTTTGGGATGAAAGGTTGTATAAGTGCATTAATGACTTGATCAATAAGCGGCAGTTGGTCGTTTGGTTAATTTACGACTGTGTTAGTATTGGTAGGTGAGTTGGATGTGGGTGTTTGACGTTTATATGATGTTATGCCTGAGAAGGTTCGATCTTCTGTAACTGTTCATCGAATGCTAGGATGTGGTTCCATTGGCTTCCTGATATTGGATGTTTTCTTAAAGTAAGGGCAGCCTTTGTAATCTGTAGTATGGAGCCAACTACAATTTACACATTGCGGTTTAATATCTATACCTTTTTTGCATTCCGAATAGTGATGGTCGCCAATACACTAACACATCTTGAGTTCAGTTTGCAGTAATTTTTTGAGTGACCGTATCTTTGGCATCTTGCACACTGAGGGCTGTCCCTGGATCTACGTCTTGGCTCGACTTCGATTTTACAATAGTATACTTGCGTAATATTAAAGACATCATTAACGTTACCAGTTTTTTTTTAATTTCAGCTGCGCTAATTTGTATGGGCTTTCTTTTCTTTGTTATACAGTTGAGTAACTGAAAGTATTGTAAACTTTTTGGATGTCAGTTTGTCCATCATTTCGGATGTAGGAATGGAAATGGGGATGTCCCGTATGGTCACCGACAGGTTCGTTAAATTGGGATTACTGTAGGAGTGATATTTTATACCTTCAGTATCATAATAGGCTATTAGGTTATGAAAGTCGGCGGGTGTAATAAGCGATACTGTTATTTGATTGCCTTTCAGTGCTGTGGTGAACTCATTTAATGCTATTGATTTTATATCTTTTATTACAGTTTTGTAATCAGTTGCTTCATGTAGGTAAATCGGCGAGACTTTGAGTTTTTCTACGATTGCTTATGTATTTTCGATTTTACATTCTTCTTCTGTAATGTGTTTCTCGATGTGGGGAGGAATAAAATACTTATTTTTGGTTAATATTGATGAATTCTCAAAAATATATCTTCTGTAAATAGTGTTGATTGGGGGAGGGGGAGTTAATGGGTCTTTTATTACTATTTGAACTAGCATGGTAGGAATTGGATTGTTGGGTTTGCGAGGGAGTTTGTGATAGCTAACCCATCTTGATAACGATAACCTCTGGCTCCACGTGGGTGTCATTATTAGCATCCATTGGTATAACTTCGTTCTGATGGATGCTTAAGTTGGTGTTAAACGTCGCTTTATCGGTTGCATTATGCATAACTGATCAGCTTTTTAGTTAAAGTTTACAATGTGCGCGTAAATACGAAGCGGTTATCGCCAGACCTTACACCGCTATCGCGGGCAGGCAACGCGATTGGAATGCTATCGCGATAAGTAGGATGGAAGTTCAAGTAACACAATAAAATATTAAATGAAACTGTAATTTTTGCCTAACTAACTAGTTTCGTAATATTAAAAACGGCTGTAATCACAAACTTGCCCATACGCAACGGATGTGCGATACTCACTCTTGTATTACGTTAAATCTTCGAAAGGTCATCACATTATTGTCTAGGCTAGAGTATAACAAAACACACAAAAAGAATATTTTCGGTTTGCCATAAGACAGGTGGAATTTTGGGTGCATTCATATTTGTCTAGGTATGTTATAAGTAACTGTAATCAATATCCATCATGTAATTTTTATTTTCAAATGCATGTCAATCCTCTTGATCTTTTGATAAAATAGTATTAATAACTAAGTGTACCTAATATCTTGTACCTACTTGCAATACATTGCTTGCTTTTCTTAAAGCAGCACTGTATTGTAGAACATTACACAAATTTTATTTAAGGGGTATTTTTTACAATGTGTAACAGTGTAACTGTGAAAACGACAAGAATTTTATTAAAACTTCTCCATCATTTTATGTAATGAAAGTGGAAGCAAATTAATGCAAACAGGTTCAGCTAGCCGCACAGCTATTTGTGCAACCAATGTCAAATTTAAGTTATGTTAACTTATTTAATGGTTTCACAACCAATATAACGGCAAATTTAAACTTTGCGTTAAAAAAGTATTGTGTGACATAGACGAATAATAAGAAATGCTATTCATATTACTTACCGCATCAACATGCAATTGTGAAAAATTATTTCCACTCCAATGATTACATATTAATTAATTTATTTTGAGAATATGATTATGCAAGAACAGAACGTATTTACAGACCAGTTGGCCAGAGAATTGAGAATACAGTGGATGCCTCTATTTTTATAAATATTTGATTTGAATAATAATTAATTTGGAATATTTTAGTTAGTTTTTGAATTTGGTTTCTACGTGATTGTTATCGTAACGCCGTGTAATCCTAGTTCAGATTTTAGCGGTTTGCAATTATTTTAATTAAATATTTACATAAAATTCTATTCTCACGTATAAGTTTTGCTTCTATAGTAATTTTTCGTTTTCAGAAACTTTAAAATATTTTTATGGAACAAGGAACTTCTTAGAAATATGGACGTAATCATTAATTAAGAACCCTTTTCCAAATTCCTATCCCTTTTGGCTGACAGAAATCTCAACACTCTGGCAGCAGAGCTCTCCAAACTTTATTTCCCCCTGTATGGCGTCCTGTTGATTCTGACCTAATAAATTTTCCCGGCAAGTTGTCTCACAAGATACACTACCGTAACTGGGGATTGCTTAGACTGTACTAGTAAATAATTACAAGTCTACTTACATCCTCAATTTTGGCCTTGAGAAATATTTCATTCAATAACTGTAATAAACCTATATAGTTTACTTAGATTACGAACCTGTTACTACCTAAAAACAGTAACGTTAAAGTATAAAGTTCTGGAATTATTTAGAAAGGCATTTTGTATGGCAACTAACTGAAAATTAAATCTTCCCAGTTTCTGGGACCATTCCGGTATTAACCTCAACAACTTTGAATTTCGGTAATGTTTCCTTCGTGTTTAGCTTAATAAATGTTTCCAGAAAATAGTATACATGTTTACTGTTTAAACCAGATAATGGGAACTGTTAACTTCCTTTAAGTTTGCTTTGTTTGTGGAATGAAAACAACACTAAAAACAAATTAATAAATTCGAATCGTTTCCATTTGGACATTAAGTTTGTATGAAAGCAATTAGCGCGATTCAGCTACATGGAGTAAGCATATATTGCGCCAATTGCTTCCATACAAATTATACCCCACTACACTGTTTACTAGGTGTGGTGGTAGCTCAGTTGGTAGAGCGCTCGCTTTCTGAATAAAACGTCGATTCTGGCTTGGATTCGAAACCCAAGCAGAACTATGCAGATTTATAAAAATCTAGCCTGCAACCCACCACACACAATTTCCCAATTCGGCTTGCAACCGTGGGATCTTAATGCTAAAAACCTTCTCTGGAATTTCTGTCGTTCGGATTCGAGGTTAAACTGTAGGTCCCCCGTGTTTCTACCTTAGCGCTGAGGAGAAACACGTGGCAGAGAAGAGGCCGATGCCCAGCAGTGGGACGGAAAGGTTGTTGATGATGATGACGACACTGTTTACTGAAAAACAACTACGATATAAATTAAACGAAGAGGTTTCGGTAGTCACTTGATAGTAGAATTATTTATGATTAGTTGGTTCAAAGAAAAGTTTGCTTATTTTTCAGCGTACTAGCACCCGCTATGTTTTAAAACTACGTTATCGTGCCAAATTGATTTGTGAATAGTCACAGTGGTACGATTTCCTTCTTGGAGAACATAGTAAGTGAAATATAAGCCCACCATACTCTAGCTCATAGTTATGTCGCTGTTTGTAGAATGAACCAAAGGGGAACGGGATTGTTTTGGAATAGGCCATAGTCCATTATATTTAAATCTTACCGCCACTATTATCAGATGTATTCGAAGTCAAAACTACAGAAACAGCTGTTTCATATTGGGTTTTCCCAGTGTTGGATATGTCGTTTAAGCATACATAAAAATTTGGCTACCACACTGACGAAGAACCTCACATATTCCTACGTATTATACAAGGTAGTCGTTTTACTCTATTATTCTATTATTTTTGCCGTCAGCCTAGAGAATTTACAAATACTAATGAATAGAGTGACAGAGAGCAGTAAGAGACAAGGAGATCAATATCACTAAAACAAAAGTAATTATCAATAGGAAAAACAATATCCCCAGATATCATCTTATGATAAATCAAAAAGGTATTGAACTAGTGAAAAAGTATACATACGGTACCACCGTCAATGACCAATGGGATCATTCACAAGAGGTAAAGATCCGTATTGAAAAGGCCAAAGCTGTGTTCAATAAAAACTCTCAACTCTCAAAACTAAGATTGCTGCACTGCTACGTATTCTCTGTTTATATGGGGCAAAGTCATGGACCTTGACAAACGCAATAGAAAGAAGACTAGAAGCATTCGAATTATGGCTCTACCGTCGGATACTGGGAGTGTCATGGATAGAGCGGGTCACGAATGACGGAATTCTACAAAGAATGGAAAAGATAGAGCAATGTTGGCTACAATAAAGACAAGAAAGCTCCAGTACCTCGGACATATTATGATAAATGAAAGCAGGTTCCAACTATTACAAGTTACAATACAAGGAAAAGTGCAAGGAAAAAGAGGAGTTGGAAGAAGAAGAATATCGTGGCTCAAGAATCTGAGGACCTGGTTCTCTATGACTACAACACAGCTATTCAAAACAGCGGTTAATAAAGTACTACAACTAGAAAAACTACAAGAAGAAGAAGAAGATCCTATATTGGTTACATTAATCGACTGCTTAAAAATAATTACGAGGATGGTTCGATAACTACGTGGCCTAATAAAGAAAACGCAAGCTTTTTTCGACAAAAAACATTTTATTTTTCAATATAGTCTCCTGCTCGATTAACATACTTATTCAAACGATATTCCAAATTAGCAATGCCTTCATTGTAGGTCGATGAATCCAAGTCCTCGAAATAGCTATTTACAGCATCGATTACCTCGGAATTAGACCAAAATCTCTTACCGCCGAGCCACTTTTTCAGGTTTGGAAACAGATGATAATCGCTGGGAGCCAAATCTGGGGAATAGGGCGAATGGGGCACTAATTCAAATCCCAATTCATGTGGCCATTGCAATCGCAGACTTGTGGGCAGGTGCGTTATCTTGATGGAGAAGCACTTTCTTCTTTACTAAATGAGGCCGCTGCTCTTTGATTATTCGCTAAGTTGTTGCAACAAATTGGCATAATACTCACCATTTATTGTTTTCCCCTTTTCTAAGTAGTCGACCAAGATAATTTCATGGGAATCCCAAAATACGGTTGCCATAACCTTTCCTGCCTTCTTTGGTGGCGGAGAACCTTTGTGTGCCCATTGTTTGGACTGTTCTTTGGTTTCGGGAGAATAATGGTAGACCCAGGTTTCATCGACGGTTATGAAACGGCGCAAAAAATCCTTCAGATTGTGGCGAAAACGTGCCAAAAGGTCGCGAGAAACACTCAAACGATTCAGTTTTTGCTCCGGTGTGAGGAACCGCGGCACCCAACACGCTTAGTATTTTTTCATTTCCAATTCTTCAGTTAAAATTCTGTGCACACTGTCATTTCAGATACCCACTATGTCTGCTGTCTTGCGCACTTTTACTCGACGGTCGTCCAATACGATACGCTGGACTTTGTCAATCGTATCCGGGGTAGTATCAGTTTTTGGACGTCCACTACGGGGTTCATCATTTGTGCTCACACGACCACGCTTAAACTCGGCAACCCAGTTGTTAACCATTGAAAACGAAGGAGAGGATTCCAATAGTGTTGAATCCAGCTCTGCTTTGATTTTGGTTGGTGTTAAGCCTTTCAAATGGAAGTACTTTATCACTGCTGTCAACTCAGTTTTTTCCATTGTTTACAAAATCACACGAGACGTTCACTTTGGCGTACTATCAAAAACAGACTAATTGACAGATCGCTCTGTACTGTTACTCCTAAGTGGCTGAGTCGGCCTACAAACCGAAATTGCTTTTGAGAAACCACCTAGATATGGTGGCGATGCGAGGGAATCGAACTAGAAACATTTTGCATCGCAATCCATAGCTGCACCCACTAGGCTACGTGGTTTTTCTTGTTATAACAACTTCTTAACACTAACACAGCTACTGGGAATACAGTTCATTATTTAATTAGGCACATAAAGCACCATTACTCTGCAGACAGCTCTAACAATAAACTAGGAACACACAAATTCACTAAAAATAAAAAAATTAGCATTTGGATAACTAAACGTTTTCAAGGGTTTCGCCTATAGCCCAGCTTTGCTGAAAAACTCTATAAATGTAGAAATAAAATAATCTTCATTAGGAGTTCAAATAATAGATTCTTAGAGTCTGTTCAGATGATAGAACTCTCACTTTCTAAACAAAACTCGTAATACATTCGAATTCTGGAGCTACCAATATGCATCGAATAATATCTAGCACTGCAACTAGCAACACCTATTTCCACAATCGAGCCTTGGTATCTATAGGGAGTAAACGTTTAAACATTCTCTGGTATTTTTGTCGTTCGGATTCGTCGTTGAACTTCAAGTTCCCCGTGCTCTGAGCTTAACGCTAAGGAGGAACACGTACCAATTCCCAGAAGTGGGGCTTTAAAACTGTTAATGAAGCAATGAACTAATTTCAGAAAGTATTACATGCATTTTTAAAACAGTCACTCTATTGGAAAACACCAAAATTGGCATTGGCATTCGATTTTATTATAATTTAATACATACGTGATCCATATTTTATGATTCCAGGAAATTTGTTCGACGGTAATTTGTTCGAGGTAATTTGTTCGAATGGTAATTTGTTCGAACGGTAATTTGTTCGAACGGTAATTTGTTTGAACGTTAATTTGTTTGAATGGAAAAATGTTCTAAAGGAAAAATATTCGAAAGAGAAGATCAATAATAAAATTTTATATGAATATATAATGAATTACTTTATTTTACAGATACATATACATCCAATGTTAATACGAAATATTGTGGGCAACGCCACGCAGATAAGTAACAGTATCACATCCAGCTACATATCTATTTACAACATTTAATAACCGCGCGGCGCTGTCCTTATACTTCTTTCTTCCATTTTGCACGCCTTGACCTGCAATTAGTTGTTCTATTCGCATATAATTTATGCTCTGCTCTCTTTTTAATGCGCCGATAAACTTCCAAATAGTCGGATGCTCTGCCCCAATCTGCCCCTGAAATCCGCGATGCCATCCCTCTATGGAGTTATTGGTTTTTGGTAGGCCGTCTACCACGGAGTCAAAGCAGTTCCACATAGTGATGGGAAAACGTGGTTGACGACGTCGATTTCGGCGATCTGGGCGACCAATCCACGTATCTTCGAAGTAGTCAACCATTTGCTGTGCAACCTCTGGCAATACTTCATTATCTATCAGAGCTTCAAAGGAATTGGGAACTTCTGCAGGAGGAACGAACGCCAATGCCGATAACATCCTCATCTTCAAAGCGAACTCCAAGTCATTGTCGTATGTTTGTTTTAAGCCGTCGCGTCCGCTTGAATTCGCCGATATATGCACTGAGTACAGTGGAAAAAGCAACCACATATCGCTGTTTCCTGAAATTCTGCTTCAATAGCTTTAATCATGGCTGGTTCAAAGTCAATCATAATAGAATTCGGATGCACTCGCGGTTCTAAGTTTTTAACTGCACTCAAAAATTCCCGATACCCTGCCTCGCTTTTATTTGGTAATAACGCATACAGTAATGGGATTGCTACACAGTCAACAATTCCATGAATGGTATATAACTGTACAAATAATAATGACACTGTTTTGAAAGTCCCGTCACCGTACCAATTGCCGCTATCCGCGAGAAGCTGTAAATTTATTCGTGTTGTAAATATAACAATTCGCATTTCAGTCATACCACTATCAAACATTAGGAACTGCTCGCCGTTGTGGGTTCTTCGGTATTCTTCTGGAAACTGGATATCAGCACGATTCTGTGGAAGAGCTGGCCCACCGCCTTTCGTTGACCTCACATTTCGAATTGTTCGTTTGATAGTTTCTATCGCAGGTAATCTGGCGATTGCTGCTGGGTGTAGTTGGGAAGATGAGTTGGATATAATGTAGTGAGGAGTGTCTCGGCTTTGAACGCCTGCTTCCTTCATGTCACTATATGCCGCTTTTGCAGCAATCTCTGCAGCTTGGCCAGCGTGATTATGCTCGCCGGTTTCCTTAATACCTTCTTGATGTTTTGTAATTGCGCGTCCTTTACACGAGAAAATTCTTAAAATGTTCGCCCTTCCACTACACTTTACTATCACAACTTCTGTCACGTAAGTATAAATAACCGTTACAGGACAACATATCTTTGCCTTTCGAACTCTTAATAAAATTCATAGCCATTTTAAGAAAATTGCAAGATAGACAACGTGATCGAACAGAAAAACTAGAATGTTTTAGACACTTGAGCAAATATTTATATGGTGGCTGATAGGGTGGGGTAATATCCCTTAACAGTACTTTTATTTTTCAGGGAATCACGATGGTAACTTTGAGATAATGGGAATCGGATTATTATAATAATGATCCTCACTCTAATTATGGTTAGTTGCATTCCAAGCAGCGTGTTAAAAGAATATTTTGGAAATGTTGTTAATTAAAGTAATCATTTAAACCAGGGATTGCTAATGGAATACTAATCACTTTCCTTGCACATAACTAACTTAAGAATTGTTTAG
The DNA here is from genome assembly GCA_014611495.1 of Limonius californicus. Lineage (NCBI taxonomy): Eukaryota > Metazoa > Arthropoda > Insecta > Coleoptera > Elateridae > Limonius > Limonius californicus. Next base: position 5,846 of record JABXWE010050756.1, on the reverse strand, counting down.
GCGATGATAAATCTATTTTCTTTGGATAAATATTCAAAATTGTTAAAGAGAATATTTTTCGAACACCCACTAGGAAATTTTCGATTCGAAAAAATTTCCATTCGAACAAATTCCCTATCGAATATTTTTCCGTTCGAACAAATTACCGTCGAACAAATTTCTTTCGAACAAATTTCCGAATACCATTTTATGATCGTAGACTTATAAAGTAAGAACGAATAACCGATCAACTCTATTTATGAAGTCTGCCATAAAATATTTACTGACCTTGTAAGTAACACAGCTATGTCATGGTGATTTGGATGTTTAATGTCCTTAGGATTGACTGTTTGTTGCCATTTGCAAAAGCTGGCTAAAGTGTTGTCCGCATTAGCATTTAAGGTAAGATCAATTTCCTCTTCCTCTTTTTCCAATAACATGACGCGGACCACCACTACATCCATTTGATTTCCCGCAGTCGAGTCGTGGTAGAAATCGGACACCTGTAATAAATTACATAGCCACATAAAAAAATTAGGAACACGTGACTGAGTAACCCGATATGTAAGTAATAATCTTATTTCCCCCGGAATTAATTATATCTCGATCCGATTGATATATTATTAACAACATAATTATGTTTGCTTAAAATGGTGCATAATTACTACTTGATGTATTATTTATAAGCCAGGGTTATTTTCTTGAATCAGTTTCTAGGAAATCAATCGGGAATTGCAGATAAAGGCTTAAAGAAAACTGCAGCTGCACCGGCAGCTGACTTATTAAAAACTTCTTTCGTTCTATCGGATACCTATTAATTATGCTATCGATAGATATCTAATTAAATAGCACTTATTTCCACAAAACAAACAGCAAATAAATCAATGTAGCTGTAGATGACCGAAGGCCATGGAACACTTTTAAAGCTGATCTCATATATCAATAGCCGACATTCATTAGTACACAAAAAAGTGTTATACTATAAAATTTGTATAAAAGTAGATATATTCTATAAATAGCCCAACTCGTTGAAAGTGTGCACACCAACAAGTCAAGATACCAATCACATACTCAATGCCAAACTAATTTTCGCTACTGCAAAAAACTAGGGATACACACGAACACTTCGTCATCTTTAAGTTCGCCCTACCTGCATGGTAGACGAACACCGCCTGTCAATGGATGAAACATTAATTCAGGAAATATTAATTCTGTCTGTGCGTTCAAGGCAGTTGTGCCAATAAAGTAAAATACGTATATCTTTAGCAAGTTTGCTGCAAAGGCGTTGTTTGTTAATTGGAAATCATGGGACGTAGCTACAACAAGACTTGAAAACGTTTTCTACTGGCGAAAATAGGCCATAAATTAATTTTCCTCCTTAATTTTAGATATGCATATGTTTATTAAATGGTTTATTTCTTTCACTATTGGTCCCTGCTTTTATTCAACACAATATCTATAAATCCATTATTCGTCTCGCTCCAACCAAACATTTGCATCTCCTGTAACTGACTTATGCAGGTTCAGAATATCCGCAATTTGTCGTCTGCAAAGCAGAGAAACTCAAACAATATACTTTAAGTTGATTATGGTCTCGCGGATTTATATATAAAGTTGCGAATCTAATTACGATATATATATTAGTTACACTTCTACGTCATATCTACTCTGCATTTGATTATATCAAAATTCAAACCATTACTAATTACACAGTATTCAAGATAATTATAAAATCCAATTTAATTAACGCATTTAAAGTAAAAACGCATGATTTTTCTGACTCCTCTTGTAAGCAAACAAAATATGGAACGTACAGCAACAGCCAATCTACAATTATGAAATGGAGTAAAATGTGTTAATTACATACTGTATTTATGTTGCACAGAATGGCATACTAAAAAATGAATATACTTGCACCACCTAGAATTATGTAAGATTCCGCGTTGTAGAGGAATTGTAAAAGAAAACCATAAAAGATACTTAATGTAATGTTATTTGCATTAACTTCACATACTGCTGCATTGGTACAAGCAGATGTATCACAACTGACGCAAAAAAAATCAACCTGTCGATAGTAAATATGTACTCTATTTAATGAAATATAACAACTTTCAGAAATTTTCAGAAACCTCTGACTTTTACAGTAAGGATCAAACGATCTTATGTTTTCATTAAAACCACAAAATATGCAGGGCGGCTTCAATATTTATACTATTTTGTTTACATATTTTTAATATTTACGTTAACATAACAGACACACTCAGTGGAAACAAATGCAGAAAAGAGAATGATTTGGAGCCGTCGTACAACGAAAATTCAGAGTATTGAGTGTTGTACAATCTAGCTAAACATGTTTCATTGGCAACATTTTTTCTGAAAAACTACATCGCAAAATCGCAGTAGATATTGTCATACAATGTCTGAATTCACACAGAATAATATTTTGCCAAACTTTCTAGCTTCAGAACTAAGATTTCTACCATTTTTTATTACAATTTGAACTTAAAACCGTTCGACCAACTGAATTAAGCTCACTTAAACTTTGCTATATTTAATAATAACACCTAGGTGTTGGAAATATAAAAACATTTTCGTGCAGGAACCGATTCTAGAAATGGTGCTTTTCCAAATTTTGTGAAAATTTCACAATTTTTCGATGATGGTTCTTAGGAGTTTGTTAACAATTTGTAACCTGGTAAAGATTTCAAAGTCCAAACAAATCATGTTGTACTTCTTAGCAAAGTTTGATGTTAGAAGTTAGATGAAATCGTGTGACATGGTGAAAACCTGGAAGACCGATGTTTACCTACTTTGCTTCGATACTCTACTAGTCTAAAACCAAAAACATTTACGCAATATTTTCAAAATTGACAGAAAATATTCCCTAAAAAGTTCTTTTATGTTACTTTAGCACTGAGACTGCTTTGACGCCAATTCTTTAAAATGTAAATTTAGAAAGTAATAGGTAAAGAAATATTCGTCTAAATTTTTAATATTATAATTAAATAATTTTTAAAAATTAAGAACTATGTAACACAAATTTTGCACAAACACATTCAAAAAATATTAATTAAAGAAAGTTTCTATGAATCACATATTATTTTCTACAGAAATACTGCATCTTTGATAAAATCATTTCCGTCGTAGGTAGATTTAACATTATTTATTAAGAGATTACTAAAGTGGCTCAAAATATGCTAAAATTAGCGTTTTCTATTGTCACCACATATCCAATAATACGCGGCCGTTCTCCACGAGGTCTTTTTAACTAATAGGCAACATATCCAAGGTCGTAATAAAGTTAAAAATATCAGAAAATGATAAAAACCCATAATAAACCATTGCTATATATGCAAAGATACGGTAAAACCAATCTAAGTTTATGACAGGTATGACTTTAACTTTGTAAATTTTGTCACCTTATTGCACAGTATCATATTTTTTAGGATGTAACGCATACAATCCCAAACTCAAGAACAATCTCATTTTTAAAACAACTCCATGGCTGTATAGCCAATTTATGTAGACGTGTACTAAACGAATTGTCTCTTATAGTGACTGCAGTCCGCTATGCAGCGTACAACATAAGCCCCGGTAGGCGCAATATAATGATTATGCTTGATTTTACATCTCATGCCAGTTGTTTATATTGTTTATAATATGAGCGTTAACTTTGTTTATCGCACCAAAGATAAATTCATCAGAACAAATTGGGTCTTCTACGAACCAATAAAATACATATTGTTTTGCGAATTAACATACGATACCGCTTATTTAAAACCTCTTATTATTATCACATGAGCTACTATCTTGGTTAACTCTTGCTGTAATAATAGTTCGTCTAATAAATTTTTGAACCTCATATATTCGAAATTGTAGTAATTGATGCCCCATCAGTAAAACACCCGCTCAATAATTTAATTTATTAATATATTAGTGTATTATATCATATCATAAGCGGTACTGTTTTTTTCTCTGGACAGTTTCTCATATTTGCGTTAACATTTCTGCTGTAGAAAATATAGGTTGATTGATCGATATTATATGGTGGGAATTGCCTATGTATCTGGTATGTTTGATATAAATTTGCGAAATATATTTTGACTGAAATAGTTCTTTAAGTATAAATTTTGCTAAAAAAATAACATGGTTTTCATAGCCATTTTACTTCGAATGCGTTAACCAGTTTCTGTATAAAGTAAATCGCTTAAGCATATTGAATAGGTTTGTTAATAATTTCATGGAATTACGTGCTATTTCGTTTTAGATTTGCCACGTTATGAATTTGTTCAAATTAAGTAACAATACAGTTACCCGAATAGGTAGCTATCTAAACGCATTTGTTCTTTGATATTACCTTTTAGTTCAAATTGTATTCTTCGGGATTTTCTGCAAAAATACTATTTATATTCCTGGTATTTTATGATGACTGGAACTCTTATATTATCTTAAGAACTTGCTGAGAAAGTAATAAGAATTATTACTTGTCACATACCACCTTCATCCACTTGGCCACTTGGTACAATTATGTACAAACATTGTTAGTAGCTTAAAAAATGTCAGTTCAGTTAACAATTTTAAATAAATATGTAGGTAAGTGCGTAAAGCACCACAATTAGAAAGACATAACGAAGTCAAATATATAAAACCGGCAGGATATTCCGTTGAAAAGATATAATTCATCTATGCACCACGTACATTAAAAAAATAACATATTGTTAAACTACTTAAACTTTACATACAGTCAGTGTTTAAACAAATAACTACGTATGTAAAAACATGCGGAAAGGAATTGCAGTAGACTTTAAAAGAACCGTTAATTATAATGCCTTTAAAAATGTAGAAGAGGCATAGTCCTATTACTTTTCGCTGTAGAGACTCAAACCTCCTTGGTCACCTTGTTCTTGATGCGAGTGGTAATATTATTTTCCTGGATAATAACATCGTATTACATTTTACCCAAACATTGACGCCTGTTGTCTGTGGATTGATTACGCAGTTTACTACTTTAACTACTCCTCTCAATATAAATTCTATTTTATCGTTTTATTCACACAGCATATAAATTTTACAATAATAACTTGCTTGCTTGCTTGCTTTGAAAGAGCGAGATCTAGGACGCGGTTTTCCAAGCATCTCTATGCACTTAGGCCATATGGCCCATTGTACACCCAAACTACGAATTTTGCCTATCTGGGGTAATTCCAACTCCAGTAGTGAGTTTTAAAGTGTCACACATCGCAGTGGCAAGGGACCTACGGCTTTACTTCTTATCCTACAGAAGGCGCATTTTCAGATTCTTCCCCGCTAGAAAAATCTCGCCGACCTCAGCCAGGTTCGAACCCACGTCCCTCGGATCTAAAGGCGAATGCGCTAACCACTAGACCACCGAGACCGGCTACAATAATAACTTACTATCACTATCAATTTAGTATGAATTATTGATAAAAATATGAATTAGCCCTAACTGCCACTATCTGAACTATTTAAGGCTCTTATTAAAATAATAACCGAATAATATACAAATGCTATTGATTATACCTCTACTTCATGAAATTGCATCAAATTGATCCATTATTTGGATATGTCGCATGCACTGTTAGCGGAATATGTCTGTTTTTTTAAGTAGCAGTAGAAGTCAAAGGAATTAGAAATATACAATAGTTCATATAAATGCTACGAAATTAGTGGAAATCACTATCTAATTTATAATATATATCTGAACGGGGACAGCCTAGTTCAAACATAAGATACTACAAAAGAGGAAAATAGAACATTTTTGTAAAATAAGTAGATTCGTTTCTGAAACTGAAAACGTTACATATACGACAATATATTGTCGGTGCTTCTCTTCAGTAATAAACATA
>JABXWE010050755.1:0-13259 GCA_014611495.1 Limonius californicus | reverse complement strand
GAAATTCCTCTAGTACTCGTTGATGGGTTTTACTGGACTGCGTCAGTAATGTCAGCATTATTGTCCACGATATTTCTTCCAACATGATGAGGTGATCTAACAATACCTGTTTCATATAAATTTCGGTGTAATCGTTCGAATGTTCGGCGGTTAAGCTGCAGTCGGTTACGATACCTTCTCCGATATTCTACCACAGCTGCACGAGCATTCCCGCTGCAATAGGCATGTACAATATGCATTACTGCACGTGCAGAAAAAGGCTCCATCATTACCACACTTAGAAAACAACAATAATTCAAGCTTAAAACGCCTTCTGACATAGCAAATTAGCATTTGTTTGACTTATTGCACATTAAGACTTGATTTAACAAAACAATGATAATAACAAAAAAATGCTCTGTGACTAGATAACGGTTGGAATTAAGACATGGGTTTACTAACATGTTTTGCTTCGTATATTATCTCACATCACACCCTTACGTTTAGTCCACACCTTCTAAGTCACCTTGTATACATCAAGCCTCTAGAAAACTGTTATATTAAACTTATATCGAACTAAAGCGAACTACAGTTTAACCACCTTAATGGTGGCATTGTATTTATATTATCAATTTTGGAGAGAAAATAGATGCCTTCCTACGACGAGGTTGTCTAAAACTCAGTGTGATGTGCTGACTTTTAAATTATATTTAACAGTACCTCTCTGCGAGAATCACGTTCATATATGAAATGTAGCTTGTCAAGCAATGATTTATATTTTGGGACTATGTGATAAAGAGCGATGAGTATAGTATGATAAAGGAGTTCGTTCATTTTTGTTGAAATTTTTCTGTCACTTCTATTTTTCATATAACCTACGCGATTTTGTAAAAAAAGTTAAAATAAACTTTTAGTTGTTAACTCTATTCAATAAATTTTCCCCTATGAAAATACTACAACATATCTGTAGAACTTTTAAATCGACTTTGCCGTAGATAGATACAAATTCTCATTATTTTTCACTTCTAGGGTAGCACAAAGTAATAAACAAGCGCACAATTACATCGTAAAATTAAATAAAAAAATTAAGAGTTTCCATCAATTACAGATTTTTATAGTTATTACAAAGTAAGCCAAAAATTCCCATGGAACTTCAACACATTACACAGAATTTCAGGTATTTGAAAAAATTTAAAGAAATTATTGCCTGATGCCTGTATACAATCATACCTCATCCCCTTTGTGGATGTCTTTAGAGTGACATTTCAAAGAGCGACAAAGAAAACTAGCAACGGGAATGCTTTATCTAAGCTAAAATAACCCTTGACAAACGTTAAGTAGAAGACAGATTCACGTAGTAATATAATAATAATAATAATAATAATATCTCAAACATTGAAGAAGACATTTCAGTACTAAATTTAGAATGGAATATAATTAAAACGTAATACTAAAACCAGATACTATTAAAATCAGAGCCATGGATGACCGACGATATTCTTCAGATGTTGGAAAAGAGAAAACTTGATAAAGATAACCCAGAAGAATTTAAAACGTCACTAAAATAATATAGAAAGAGACAGAGAAACTAAAGAAAAAGAAGCAAGAGAAAAATGTATCGAAATAGAAAAGTGATGGTTTGAACATTCATCAGAAAGTCATAAAATGACTGGAAAACATAAAACAAGAACAATGGACAATGAAAGAAAAGTCGTCATTAATTAGGAAGACATCAAAGATATGTGGAAAAGCTACGTTCCACAACTGTGTTATGACACTCAACCAGAAACTCTTGAGATAAACTGTAAAACAGGACCAAGTCTTGGTAAAAAAGTACAAATTGCAAAATAGCTATGCAAAAGGGTAAAGTGTCAGGCTCTGATAACAAACAAACAGAGTTTCTGAAGCTTCTAGATGGCAATGGATTGATATAGTTGACATCAGTGTTCTAAATTGTGTATGCGATTCTGGAAACATACGTCATGATTGGCTTAAATCTGAATTTATTATTTACCCAAAAAATCAGTAGCTGAGATATGTGGCGTTTACAGAACAATAAGTCACATGAGTCGTCTCCGGAAACTGTTTCACGAGTTAGTCCAAGAAAACGATATACAAACTACGTGAAGGACAAGTTTCACCAACACAGTTTGGTTTTAGAAGTCCAGCTGGTACACGTGAAGCCATATTTAGCACCTAAGTGCTATTCCAACGATGAAGCGACATGAATTATGAGTGCTATGCCTGTTTTATAGATTATCGAAAGGCCATGGACAGAGTACAACATCAGAAGATGCTAGATATTTTAAAAAAGCTTCAGTTCAGCCCATACAGATCTGAAAATTACCGTGAACTTCTACTAGAACCAATCCGCTTCAATGAAATTGGAAGGAGGGATATAGAAAGATGTTACCAGGTGTATATTATCCCCACTCATATTCAACATCGATTCAAAACACATAAATTAAAGGAGTTCTAAAAGATAAGTATAGAGTAAGTGAATCTGTGGAATGGAGAGACACGAAATAACATTCGATTTTGAGATGACACTGTCACATTTGCTGGTACTCTACGAAACTTACAACATCTTAGGAACAGAGTAACCGCGAGCAGAGAGTCGTTGGGTTGATATTAAAATCATTATTACAAACCTACTGATAATAAGCGACATCTCCGACTTACATTTTATGATAAATTACAAACCCATTAAAGAAGTGAGAAACTATACATATCTCGGCACCACCAGCAATGGCCCAGGCGATCACTCACGGAAGATAAGGTTCTGTATCGAAAACACCAAAGCTGTATTCGACAAATAGGGTGTCATATTCAAAGGTCAGGATTTGACAATATTTCTGGAAATAAGATTCCTGCGCTGTTACATATTCTATGTTTTCTTTTATGGAGTAGAGCCACGGACCTTCACGGAGACAGCACGAAAAATTGGAAGCTGTAGCTGGAGATGTGGCTACAGCGTAGGATGTTAAGAGTGCCATGGACAGACCCGGTCAGGAATGACGAAATTGTACGAAGGATAGAAAAGAAGAGAACGTATTAAGTATGGTAAAAACAAAGAAGCTCCCATACCTTAGAAATATCATGAGAAATTAAAACAAATTTCAGCTACTGCATTACTGCTATTACATAGAAAGGCGCAAGAAAGAAGAGATGTTGGAAGGAGGAGATCTTCATCGCTCAAAAACCTAAGAACATGTTTCTCTATGACTACTACATAATTATTCAGGGCATCTGTCAACACAGTAATTATAGTCAAGATGGTAGCCGAGAGCCGAGGCGGATAGGAACCAAGAGAAGAAGTAAGACAGGTTTACACTATGTAGATGTTATCTCGTAACCGCTAATTATTCAGAATAGGCAACACACATTCCACTTCATTAAAACCTCTCAATTATACTAAACCGTTATGATTTTAACAACAATTCGCCGTAGAAGAAGCGAATGCTGCCATTGAATGTTCTAGTTTAAATTTTGTCAATGTACCTACATGTTGCAATACAGCTTGACCATGTTATGGGCCAATCGGGCGTTTTCGACGATTCGTAACTAGGTTGATGGAAAAGGGCCTACAGCTTCGCACAGAGGAGTAAGGGGACTTCGTGAAAATCGGTTATGCGAGAAAATCTTTAATTGTGTACAGAGCGAGTCAAAATAAGTGGGCGCCACCTTCCAAATCCAGCTGGTCGTAGGTCCTCGTGGAAGGCCGAGAAGCCAACAGCTTACGGGAACGGAACTTACCGTGATTGTACCTCCTCCTATATATTTAAAGCTTGCAAAATTCTTACACGAGCAGTACAAAAGACACAGTAAGAGACAGTAAACTTTAAAACACATATAATGAAATGGTTAGAATATGACAGTACAGTAAAATGACACAAGTTATAACGCAAAAGTTTGAATTACATGATTTTAATTCTTGAACGTTCAGAGAAACTCGCCGCCGTTGACGCACAATATTTATATTATAATGAATCTGTGTGTCCAATGGCGTAGTTTACAGGAAAAATACAATATTAACATCTTTCACAAACAATAAACAAATGGCGATTGAAGATCGCTTTTTGGCTGCATAAAAAAAGATTCAAAATTGCGAAATTCAGCAAGTTGACGCTAGCAAAAAAAAGGGTTTATTTTACACTGCACAACAAAAAAACTGGTTCTTTACCTGGAAGTTCGGAGAAGACAGGCACAACTCCGGCGATTTCCGGTTGCAGGGGCAAAAAGAGGAGGAAGACAACGTTCCTCGGGGTAGTGTTGGGACGAGATGTAGCTGTTATATCCCTGTAGAGTGACAAGTTGCTTTCAACTAGGTCAGTTGACGTGGAGACAGAAGTGAGACTTTTTCGGATGACGGGGACGAACCAAATTCCAGCAAAAAACCTGCACGATTTCCTGTTTTTTCTTTTCACTTCACAAAGATCCGAGCTGAATTCGACAGGAGCAATTAGCTTAAATTGTCCAACACCAAAGCGAACCTTCTGTTATTATTTATCCGACTTTAAGTCGATTTGGTTATGCTCTACAGCAAACGGTAATTCGGTAAAATTAACAGAAGCGCCAATGAAGGAAAAGAAAATATCTTCCAAGTTACGTCCGTCTATCTTAAAGGTCTAGCTTCCACTGACTTCCCCCCCCCCGCCCCCGCTGCGGAACAGTCTCCAGCCTAATTGTTATTCTGGAAGGAATACCACGTGCAGGTTTTGGGTCGGGAAGCAATATTGAAATGCAGCAAAACAAATGAATTCTGAGAAGTGTTTTCTAACAATTCTGTCTGCACGGTGAAAAACATCCCACAAAGAAAAACCTTGAACAAATCTGGGACTCCTTCGGTCGTAAATTATTTCAAGACGGGAAACACCAACAAGCTTAACAATGCTCAATTCTTCAAAGACGCAATGCAACCAAAACTGTATCCAATATACAAACGGCAATTAAAATAGCGTGACCAATTCTTACGAAGCGGCAAAAAAATTAAGGAATTAATTCATCTAAAGAGGTACATTTTAAAATGAACATAACAACCAACATAGCCGAAACCCTGGCCGCGAATTGCGTACAAGTAAAATGGTTTAAGTGGAAAGTGAGCTAATTCTAAACTTGAACTGCGCGCTTGTAATATCGATACAGTCCGAGAAATAGGTAGAAACCTGTGGTTTAATCATTGCATTTTAACTACATCCACCGCATCGAAAGATAGTTTCTGTCGTCGAGTGTACTAGCCCTGTGACGTTTTGTATCGCTTCTTTGTTTACGCATTTCGTCAGCTGAGTTGATCGTTCTGTACATCATTTTTTAAATTATATAAGAAATCTTATTGTAATCGTAAAGTTACCTTTAGAAACCAATGTATGTTGCATGTTATAACACATTAAGAGGTTGTATCATAAAATAGGTTTCATATATTTTTATTTATTGATTTAAATTCACGCATTTTGAGAAATTTAATTTATTTGTTCCTCTGTCATATCGCCCTCGTGCTGCATACCAACTTCTTCTATGCCGCGTGCTTCTCCTCAATGTTAAAGTGGAAACATGGACAGTAACCCACAGTTAAGTCGAATCCCAACGACAAAAATTCTAGAGAATTTTACACTCAACCGCTACCAACCGCAATGAAAATGTTGTGTGTAGCGGGTTGCGGCACCACAATTGCATGGGTTGTCTTCGTAATGCTGGAAGATCGAACCCAAGTCATAATCCAACTTCTGTTTAAAAAGCGAATGTTCTGATAATTATGCTAGCACCATACACCATTATCCATTGCATAATAGTATACCAACAGGAGAATTCTTCATCAAAATGCAATTATACTGTTTACACATTATATTTGTAACAGAATTTGAAATTCAATTTACAGAATGTAATACACTTCAAGCCTAAGGAAATTATGCCCATAGTGGATTATTAGAAAATGTATTTGTTAAAGTATTTTACCAAGGGATTAGTATTACGGAAATGTATTAATAATCAAATGTCTCGTAGAAAATACAGCTTTGTTAATAGCACTGGAAATTTTATTTCAAGTTCGGAAAATAATCTGGCACTTTGGGAATGCAACTTCTGTAGAAGCAGTATTTCACCATCACATAGTTTAAAAGATTTATAAAGTCGTTATAGAATTTCAGTTACTGCAAGTCAATTGCGACTGATCTAATTCTACGGGTACAAAATTGTTTTCCGATTGCATTAACTATTCATGAGTGGCACGGTGTAAGATTGCAAGATAAAGTAAATCTAGAACAATTTATTCTACTTCACAGCGACGCTGTTCTAAAGTTTTACTACTCTAGGAACTGGATTGGCTCGATTACTGGTGTAATTCTAAAAGGACAATTTTGTTTCTGGTTCTTTAACTTGTAGTACTTAGTAAATGGTATTTTTTGAAATTACTATTGCAATATTCTTTGTTTCTCAATAATATTTATTTTGGCTTCTATTTCCGTATATACTTCTCACGGCTTCGATAAACACAGCATCAATTTTTACGTATTCTTCTATACAACATTCAATAAAAGCAGCTGCTCCAATTAAGTACTTTAAATGTTCACCCTCTTCTGTTGTTACATGGTCTTCAGAAACACTGGTTCGTTTGTTGACTTCAGTTCCTGAAATTAATAACATATTTTAAAAATAATATTTACATGTACAGGATTTCTTAAAACTATCTCATAAACTGCAACATCTTAAATAGCAAATCAAGACAATTATATGAAAAAATGTATTAAACTTTAAGTAAGTTTGAATGTCATACGGGAATTATAATAAGAAAGATTTGGCAAGACACGTCATGATATATCAATATTTTCATGTATATCTTGTGGAAACTATTTTGCTTTCTTTCGTAATCATACCCCTTCCACATTCTGTTGTTGAGTTCCTTGCGTTCTACACTGCCATAACTTATGCCTTACCCCTTTTCACATGCACTCTTCTTTTGATCATGCCAACTATACTGTAGGGGACTACTAACTCCTCTAATAATTATCTTGGTGTTAGTATGATATCCGTACCCGACTATAAAAGTGCGTCGAATTGGTCTTTCCTATACTTCATACTATTTCAGTATGTTTCATTTGATATACACGATGTATTATTACATATTTAAATCCTGTTTTGAGAATAAATAATGTAAAAACATACCTAACTTACGATTTGACCTAAAACTATAGACAGACAACTTCATTCCAAGTAGAATGTAAAATTGTTATGAAATGTTAAGTACAGAAATGCCTATCAGTATAGTTCTAACATAAGTTAATCTCTTAAGGGATGAAATGCCCTATAGTTGTAACATAGATTTTCTCAGTGAGGTATTTAAGTGTTATATATGTTTCATGTTATATAAAATGGAAGCTCCAAGTATGTAATGCGCATACCTATCTATTAAGTTACATTTTGTTGTTTGCATTCGTTGTTCGATGTGTAAATATTTAGCACCACATCAGAAGAGTAAAATATTTTCAAAGCAATTAATTTGGTAACCTAGTTCCATAAACAGAGTGCAGAAAAACCTAGAAGAACTGAAAGTATTTGAACGAAGGGTGCTTCAAAACAAGTAATTGAAGAAGCAATTAGAAAACAATGTTTAGGGATTAAATCAAAGTAATGGCTTAATATTGATATAATAGAGAATAAAGAATTCTAATAAAGAAAAGAATCAATACAAACCTGAGCACAGGAAAATAATTATAGTTAATTATAACAGAAATAATTAAATGTGTAAAATATTCAATAAATGAGAAGAAAACTAAATTGCTACAGGTAATATCGAGTCTAAAAGAGGAAAACTACTATTACTTGGAAACGTGTCTACGATTCAGACAAGAACATACACCATAACTATGATTGTGCAGAAGGAAGTGAAGTTCACAGCATGACCTATGCAACTCGGTGTTAGAATGGAACCATCAAGAAAAACCAACAAGAGGTCGTGGATTAACAACATGGAGAAGACTATGGATGAGCCGCTAGCATGTGCACGGTGTACTGCATTAACAGAAAACAAAATGGCATGTGTGGAAGACCTTATTAGAGGAAATGTTGGTGCGAGTCCATAACATTGAAATAATTTGGGTTACAACAAACTTGTTCGCAATGGATTCCTCGCCTCTTCTAATGAACAAAAATGCTTGCTAATGGGCTTATCTCTGCAACACCTCATAGATTATAGGCAAAATGGTGACGACATTCTTCTGTCAATAGTTGCTGGTGACGAAACTTGGTGCCATTACTACGAGCCATCCAGTAAGTTATCATCGATTCAGTTAAAACATTCAAGTTCACCACCACCGAAGAAGTTTAAAGCACGACCTTCTGCAGGGAATCTGATGTTAACATTTTTTTTCGACCATGAAGGACCCTTGTTGATAGATTGTAAGCAATGCAGAGTCAATGTTAATGCAAATCTGTACAATGAAACCTTGAACAAGCTTCATCAAGCAATAAGACGGAAATGTCCAGGAAAACTGACGTGTGGGGTCATAGGTCGGATCTATCGCCTTGCAATTTCCATATTTTTGGGCAGCTGAAAAAGGCGTTAGAAGGTCGGCATCTTGAATCCGACGCAGAAGTACAGATAGCTGTGGAAGACTTCTTCAATCAGCAGCCACAAGAATTCTATGAGCATGGTATACGTGGGTTAGTAAAACAATGGGATAGGTGCTTTAACTGTAACGGTAATTATTTGTAATTAAGTTATTGAATAATTTTTTTATAAAGCAAAGATATGCAGCAATAGATCACACCTCGTAGAATATATTCTACCACGAAATGAGATTTCTAAGATCCACTGCGGGATGTATGTGGGAAGACTGTAAAAGAAACGACGAAATACTAGCCGAACTTGGAATAAGAAATATTCTAGAAATTATGGACGAGTATAGACAAAATTGGTTAGACCATGTTCTAAGAATGGAGGACCATAGAACTCCGAAGGCGCTATACCACTACAGACCCATAGGCAGGCGAAACGTAAGCAGACCAAGAAGAAGATGGATAGATCAATTCGTATTAAGACGGAACAGGCGTCAAGGCCCTACACCTTGGTGATGATGATTATAAATATCTTTTAAAGGCGAAAGTTGCGGAGGCAGGCCCTTGTTTACCGAAACTAATGTTCTTGCATATTTCGTGCTAAACGTATACTATATTATCTCTCGACACAATTTATTTGCTGGGGGTTTAACTAGGACAAATTTAACATAGTTAGCATCATTATTAGTTTCTGGTTAACTTTTAGAAGTCATACATTTACTGAACGCACTACGATAGTTTATTAGTAACAATTCTAAATTTATACATTCTGTGGATAGTATTTGATATTAGAAATAGATCCATAATGCATAGCGCCATATTTTATAAATTTCACTTGCATTTGAATGCTGTCTTTGTTTCTAACGTTCATGCTGACTGTAGTGATTATACGTTTTATTTCGAAACATCCTATCTAAGAATAGAAGGTATCCGCCTTAAAATTTGGATATCCCACCCTATTATTAACCCAAATTAAATTTTACTTTAAAGTTTTAAATACTTACTTACACCTTAATAAAATGTTTAAACACATACCTACTAGTATTACTGGAATATTTGGAGAGCATTTTCGTATTTCCAAGCACCACTTCTTGCTTATATTTTCAAATGACTCCCTGTCCGCTATTGAGTAACACAGAAGGAAGCAGTTTGCCTGAAATTTTATTTATTGAGATAAAAACTGAAAATAAAAGTGTTTTTAAGTTAACACGTAAATCAAATTATAAAGTTTAAAAGTTTTTTATTGGTGAATTATAAACATCGCAGTTGTCAAGTCAAATGGCTACAACTTTCTTTAAAAGTTTCCAAAGTGTATTTCAAAAGTAATTCGGATTATTTTTCTTTAAGATGTAGCATTTTTAAGTTTACTTTATCGTTTCTGAAACAATCTCAGTTTCCTATAGTTTCCAATACATATCTGTAATATTTGCTTAATTTTTAAGGCGATCCTAAATCGTCCTAGTAATTTAACAAATACGTGGAGTGTTCGAATTTAAACAGGATATAAATTAAAACCCCATCTGAAGGCAATTAGAAAAAGTAACTTACTTAATAATTGGCCGTTACTCTCGTTAACATACCCATGGCAATTGTTTCGCTATAATGTGATTGATTGATCGATTTGAAAGAGGGAGATCTAGGACGCGGTTTTCCGCATATCTAAGCACTGCAGCCATCATTGGCTTATTGTACACCCTAACTCTGAATTTTTCCTAACTGGGGTAATTCCAACTCTAGTAGTGATTTTTAACGTGTCACCCATCGCAGTGACACGGGACCAACGGCTTTACTGCTTATCAGACAGAAGGAGCACTTGCAGCCAGGTTCGACCCCACGACCCTATACGATGATACTTCCAGTTGTTACAGTGAGGATGTCAGAAGTTTCTCTTCATTGTAGCCCAAAATAAATTTCCTACGAATAGAAGCTCAAATTCGATTGAAATTCTTATAAGCTGCAAACATAATGTGGCGATCAATGTCTCTATAAAAGTTGGCTGTAGAGTGGTGGAAATCTTTTAGAAACGAGAAAACGCGTGTAGAAAATGTGCCCCCTGTACAACGAGTTGCATTTTCAGATAATCGTGAAAATGAAGGAAAAGTTAATGCTCTTATGCATAAGAGGGCGGTTAGTACTTCGTCAAGCTTCGCATAATTTACAAATCGGAAGTGTTAAAGACATAAGAAATAAGCTAAAGTAAGGTGATCGTCAGATGAATTCCGTGCTCGTTGATCGAAGTTCACAAGTTGAATCGTTTGCAAATCGCTTCTTCTTTACTGCATGAGTATACGGAAGAAGAAGATGAATTTTTGTACTCAACAGATGAAACCTGCGTACATTATTTTACTCCTGAGTTAAAACGTGCAGGTAGGTAGTGGTATCGTATCACACTACTTTTGTACTTCTGATTATTCCAAGGCAATGCTCGCCCTCTTGCCGCCGCAAGAAGCATTGAAATCAAAACCAAACTTCAGTGGGACCTCCTTTCGCAAGCAGCTTACAGTTCTTATTGTGTTCCTATAACTTAGATTTGTTTGTCGTCTAAAAGATTTTATAGCTGGAAGAGCTTAAATTAAATAACGACGATATCGAAGCTTGTCAAGAACGGATACACATACAACTCAAAGACTTATACCAGGACGGTATTAAAAAAGTTCCAGATCAGTGGTGCAAGTGCATCGCTAGGCAGGTGAACTACATAGCAAAGTAATACAGTTTTCATCGTTGTAATATTGTAATACCCTTCTTTATAAATAAAATTTAACATTCCTCGTAAATCTAACCTTCTACATTGACAAATTATTACATTCCTTTTCCTATCGCCTCGGAGTTTATGACCGTTTACTTGAATACTGTAAAGGGAGTTGCAGTCAATGTACGTGACAAGATTGATTGTAAACGGTGGTTTAAGTAAAAAAACTTTGGAACTAACTGAAGTAGCTAGGCTGAGGAAGTTTAATTAAACTTCAATTGCTGACTAGGCGAAGGACTTATCTCCGGAGGTATTCCTCAGCCAAGTTAGTTTAGTTAGTTCAAGTTCCTACTGAAGATGGCAGCTTAGTTGGCGAAATACGTATTTAGGAGTTCTAAATATCGTAGCAGTAAGGGGGTTTCCAAAAATATTTTTTAATCTAAAAGACAATACGTGTAGAATACGAAAAGATAAGTTGGTAATATAGTCTTGGAATTGTTCTAATTGAAGAGGGAGTGAAAAAATTTCACTAACTGAAGTCCACATGTA
The DNA here is from genome assembly GCA_014611495.1 of Limonius californicus. NCBI lineage: Eukaryota > Metazoa > Arthropoda > Insecta > Coleoptera > Elateridae > Limonius > Limonius californicus. The sequence goes on along the minus strand of JABXWE010050755.1, from coordinate 1,489 downwards.
TCAACGTAGGTTGATTTTCTCATGTTTTTATGATCATCATCATCATCATCATCATCATTGACAGCCTTTTCGTCCCACTGCTGGGCATCGTCCTCTTCTCTATCACGTGTTTCTCATAGCACTAAGGTAGAAACACGGGGGATCTACAGTTTAAGGTCAAAATCAGAACCACAGGAATTCCACAGAAGGTTTTAGCATTAAGATCCCACGGTTGCAAGCCGGATTGAGAAATTGTGTGTGGTGGGTTGCAGGCAAGATTTTTATAAATGTGCATAGTAATGCTTTAAATCTATTCAAAATAAGCATGACACTGTAGTAAACAAACCATCTGACAGCGAGTCCGATTCACACGCTTAAATATTTTACGTAGCTTGCCGCGCGTTTATAGAAATAGGTAGTGCAAGCCCTTTGATGCAAATACAGCTGTAAACGTTATTTACGAATCTCGTGAACAGTATTAGTAAATCACTCAACTTTCACTTGCAACCGACCAATCAAACGCTTTCTCGTTACCACGTGATTTTCGATTAGCACGTGGGTTTGTTTACTACAGTGTCATGCTTATTTTGAATAGATTTTAGGTTTCGAACCTAAGCCAGAATCGACGTTTTACTCAGAAACCGAGCGCTCTGCCAACTTAGCTGCCACCACACGTTTCTTTTTATGATCAATTCTTAAAATTTCTTACATATTTTTTTCACTTTGTATTATTCTTATATTGCCTACTAACTAAAAAAAACGCAGATTGAAAGGTGGCGTATTAACGTAGGTATGAAGACGATATAATTTTGACTTAACTTGAGTAGTTTTAGTAGTTCCGTAACTGCCTTAAATCATCCAAGAAGAGCCTTTTCTATTTTTAATGTAGCTAGATCAACCTGCAAACCATCTACTTACTGCTTTTATTTAAATTCGTGGACAACATATCAAAAATTGTAATTCGGAAATGCTTTAAAATCACCCAAAATACCACATTATTAAGCAATCCTTCTACGTACTGTTTTTTAATTCGTAGGAAACATATTCTAGCTTGTAATAATGCGAAAAATTGGTCAGAAAATTGATGAGAACATAAAAATATTGCCCAAGCAGTCAAAAACAAGGCAAAAACCTCACTACAAACTACAGTTTGTTCACAATATATTGCATACAATGCCAGTGTTACGGTTTAAATAATATTCTTAAAATCAGAAAAATTCAAAGTTTCAATTACCAAGTTTAGTATAATATTGTACTTTTAAACATTTTTCATATTTCGTACTCATCATCATCATCAACAGCCTTTCCGTCCCACTGCTGGGCATCGGCCTCTTCTCTGCCACGTGTTTCTCCTCAGCGCTAAGGTAGAAACACGGGGGACCTACAGTTTAACGTCGAATCCGAACGACAGAAATTCCAGAGAAGGTTTTTAGCATTAAGATCCCACGGTTGCAAGCCGAATTGGGAAATTGTGTGTGGTGGGTTGCAGACTAAATTTTTATAAATCTGC
>JABXWE010050754.1:0-17572 GCA_014611495.1 Limonius californicus | reverse complement strand
GACTCTACATACGGCCTTACATATGAATTTTCATAAAAATCTGATACCCCGTTTTTGAATAACGGGGCACTAAACTCAAAATTTATAAACATTCTTATAAGGCCCCGCAGGCAACCTACTTTAAAAAGTTAAAAACAATTTTGTAGTCAATCGGATTAACGGTTTGTGAGTATTTGGGCGTTAAAGTCGCAATCATCAAAAAATCGTAGCGGCCTTAATTGTGAAGCTAGAAAGTTCGGCAAAAAATCATTCAGTTTTTATTAGGGCCTTCTATAACATCCCGGTTTCAAAATTGTAATTTAAAATTTCATCAAAATCTGACCAGCCGTTTTCAAAAAATATATTCACTTTCAAAAATTATACCAATTTATTTAAGAAGTATATTGCAATTAGTAATAGGAATAAAAGGCCATGGAAAAAAAGACAAAAAAAAACCAAAAGAAAAAAAGACGGAGTGTCGACTTTACAATCCTACCTTAACAACATTATTGTTTTGCCAGGATTCTCAGACGATGTGTTTTTGCGAATTACCAAAAAAGTTCAAAAGTGGACGCAAGAACAACGGCTGTGCGTCTTAATGTTCGACGAAATAGCGCTGAAAAAAAATCTAGATTACAATAAGAAGCATGATTTTGTTGAGGGCTTCGAAGATCTTGGAGAATTGGGCAGAAGAGAAGAATATGCTTCAGAAGCACTAGTTTTTATGGTGACCGGATTACAAAACAGATGGAAAATTCCGTTGGCATATTTTCTAACTGCAAAATCTACAAATTCAGTAGATTTAAAATCTTTAGTTGAAATGTGTTTAAAAAAACTAAAACAGTGCGGTCTTATTGTCAAAGCTGTCGTTTGTGACCAAGGATCTAATAACAGGTCAACCATATGTAAACTTAATATTAAAGCAAACACGCCTTTTTTAAATATCCAAAATGAGAAAGTATACTTTTTTTATGATGTACTCCATCTTATAAAAAGTATTCGCAACCAGTTATTAGCACACGATTTTGTCATAGATAAAGAGTTGGTTTCGTGGAAAGTGATTAAAGATTTGTACAATTTAGATAAACAGAGCGGAACAGCCAGATCATTGCCAAAATTGTCGGATATTCACATTTCCCCAAATTGTTTCCAAAAAATGAGATGCAAGTTAGCATTGCAGGTATTTAGCAACTCCACGGCTGCTGCTATCCGAACGGGATTATCAACTGGACAACTTCCGTCTTCTGCTGAACCTACTGCAAGATTTGTGAAGTTTCTTAACGATTTATTTGATTGCCTTAATAGCTCAAATCTCTGCGCAAACAACGTAAATCGTGTACCCCTTTCCGAAAAAAATATACACATAACAGCAATTTTGGAAAACGCTTTGAAAGTGCTGCCTACTTTGAAAACTGTTGCGGGTAAAATGCCTCCGTGTTTTCTTGGATTAATGCAGTCAGTGAGGTCAACTTTATTACTCTATAATGATTTAAAAAATAATTATAACATTGATTACTTATTAACTAGGCGTTTAAATCAGGACTCGTTAGAAAATTGTTTTTCAGTAATACGGAATAAGGGGGGTTTTAATTATAACCCTACTTCAAAATCCTTTAGATTGTCTTTTAGACACTTGTTTTGCGCAAATTTAAAAAAAATTACTGCAAGTTCTAATTGCGAAGATGATGACAGTGAATTTATTTTTAACAATTATGATACACAACCCTTAACCACGGCTCCCGATGCAACTGCATCATGTTGTTTTTTAGAAAACGTGAACCTGACCATCAGCAAATCGTCATTAAAAACTGCTACATTAGAAAATTGTTCAGTGAGATATACTGCTGGATTCATTTTACGTAAATGTTTATCTAAATTTAAGTGCAACAAATGCGAAAACGTGTTAAAAAGCTGTTCTGTTATGAACGAATCTACTGAAGAGCTTATTAAACAAAAAGCTTATCAAACCAGGACTAATTTAGAATTAGGTAACTTATGTCCGCCCTCAAATTTAACAAACGATGTGGTACTGACAACTTTGAAGGTGTTTGAAGAAGTCTACCCAAAGATTAAACATAATTGTAATATACTTAATAATTTATATAAAGTTGCAGAAAAGCAAGTAATACAAATGTTTCCCGAATTCTTAATTTCTGTTGAAAATGAGGAGTGTGAAAAGCACCGCAAATTCATAATTAGGTATGCTTTATTGGTACGTCTTTTGAAGCAGACCACTTGGGAATCTCGACTTATTCGCAAAGCTAAAACAAGAGTTGCAAAATTGCGAAACTTAACCCACACTTAAATGTGTATACGTTATTGATGGCTGTTACTTCTTCTTAAGATCATTTAGATGTACTACTGTTTGTGTAATTATAAATAAACTCTGCGTTAATAAAATTATCTACGTTGCAAATTTATTTTTTCTTTATATACCTACATACTTATATATACATACAGAGTGTTCCAAATTCGAAGGCTACCATGAGAACATTGAAAAAAACAAAAATTTAATTTTTCAAAAAAGATATTCACTTTCAAAAATTATACCAATTTATTTACTTACGATGTTTAATAGGAAGCGCCTGTCTAGTATATACAGATTAAATATTTATAGGCAAGGATTGTAAGTGACTTTCTAGGCTAGGTAAAATTTGGAAACATTTTCATTAAAATAATACCATCATAACACCTTATTCTTGGGGTTAAGGCGGTATGGGCTTTGCTACCTGCTTCTGAGTTAACGTGGCCCAGGTAAACGATGTAGAAAATCTGTCATTTGAAAGTGTATTTGGTCAACTGCAGGTAGTACTGGAAATAACTGACAGCGCCATCTTTCGCAAAGGTCCCAGCGGGTTTAGATTGAATCTAGTTTGTCATTTACTTGAGACGTCTAGGTATTTATTAGCCTATGGTACAAGGCAAATTCCTGAAACAGTAAATGTTTGCAATAAACTAATCTGGAAAATTTTATAGGATCACCAATTGTATCCTTACCATATTCAACGAGTCCAGGCACTTTTCCCGCGAGATTTTCCCCATCGAGTACACTTTTGTCAATGGAGTCTTCAAATGATTATCCAAAATGCTCAATTTTTAGAAAACGTATTATTCACTGACGAATCCAACTTTTCAAGGCAAGGGATTACAAATTTTCATAACAACCATCTATGGGCCGAAGATAACCCGCATGTAATTCAAGAAGGTCGGTACCAATATGAATTTTCAGTTAACGTGTGGGTCGGAATTATTGGCGAAAATGTTATTGGACCGTATTTTCTACCGTTGAGGCTAAATGGTGCATCCTATACAAATTTTCTCCAGGAGCAGCTTCCCAATTTACTTGAAAATGCTAAAACTAAAAAATGCTAAAAAAACTAAAATGCTAAAAAACTAGCTATTCGACCATGAATGTGGTTTATGCACGATGGTGCGCCTGCCCATTTTAGCATAACTGCTCGTCAGTACTTGGCCGACGTGTATCCAAATCGTTGGATAGGCCGAGCAGGACCTCAACCTTGGCCTCCCAGATTTCCAGACTTAAACCCCTTGGACTTTTGCATCTGGGGTCACCTTAAGTCCTTGGTTTATACGACCCCCATTGAATGTGTAAATGATTTAAGGAATCGCATCATTGCAGGCTGCGAGACAATCCAAAACACCCTGAATATTTCAACGTTTGCGCCAATCTATGAGACGAAGACTTGATTCCTGTCTAATGGTTGGAGGTGGTCATTTCGAGCAGTTTTTATAACTCTGTTCCGTTTGATTTCTTTTTCTTTGTTGTAATACACATAATTTTGTTTTGTTAGTATTTTTAATTTGATATTCTATTAAAACAAAAGATGGTACTGGTACATGCCTACATGAAAAGTTAAAACAAGCGGAATAATTTTAAAATACTACGATTGAGGTCATAATTTGTGCAAACAAAACGTGACAGCCACCTACTAGATTTTTTCGATTCCATTGCAGAAGATCCGTTCATGCACGAAGTTGTATTTTATTTTTTTATTAAGAAACTATTGCTTTTACGGAAACAACACAAGAGTTAAAAAAGTTTAGCACTAAATCATTCTTTTCAAGAGATATTTTTAAATCAAGAAATTTTATTTTGTTAAAAAGTTCTGGTAAAAAATAGAATAGGGGTTACATGTTTCACACCTTTAAAAGATCACAACAAAATTTAAAAAAATTCATAGGTTGCGTTTTTATTGGTAGAACACGCCCACAAAATACCATTTCTTTAACTCTTCAACAATTTCACAAAAGCAAAAAAAACTAATTTTTTTCTCATTTTTGGAAGCGTGTAACTTTTCAAGCTCAGGCCTAAGAGCTTTTGTTTACATGAAAGACCCCCTTTAATTTTCGACAAGGAATCACCCCCTAAAAACTTTCGCACTTATTTGGAAAGACCCTGTATACAGTCACATGAATCTTTTGCCAGTTTAATCATAGATGTCAGCATAATTTTGACCTACTTACGCATCTGCACAAACAGAAGTTCTCACAAAATTCTGGTTTGTGTCATACACATGTTTAGCAGGATTTTGCAAAAAAATTTATGTTGTGTCATACTAGCCTTACAATGGAAATTGGAAATCTATTCATAGTAGTTTGAAATGTTTGAATTAATTTAATTTATTTTGAGGAGATTGACATTTCCTACCTAGGCATGGCTTTGCAACAGCTCATTTCACTAGTAAACAAAGATATTGTAAGTGTTCTTAATTTGGACCAGAATAATGTAAAATTTCTGGGTTACTTGGTTTTGATACGTCGGCTAGCGTAACTTATAGAGTTGTGTAATGGGTTAGTTATTAATAGCTAATTATTTTAATTTGAATATATAATATTAATAAAATTAAAATTACAATATTATTTGCTGCCATTATGATAAATATTTAATATTTTATAAGAATATAACATAAAACAAAATTAGGAAACGGTAAATAAGTAGAGATTAGGGGGTCAGAAAAAAGGGAGAAAATAAAGAAAGATTAAGGCTGAAATTTTCATTTTTGTTAAGAAAAAATATACGGATAAAGGGAGAAAGTAAAAAATACAAAATATTGTAAAATCTACAAAACAGACAGAGTTCAAGGGTCAGAGAAACAAAAATGAAAAGGATTTGAGGGAGAAGGATCATTAAAGCAGACAAGAGAAGGACAAGCGAAATACAACAGAAAATGATAACGGTTCGAATAACAGGATTGCTTATATCGCAAATATTAAATGATTATAACATATTTACTAAAATTTAGTAATTAAACCGGAGGTTTAAAACGTCAGAAAGCAAAAAATTCAAGCAAAAATATATTTAATATTGACGTAACGGAATATATTTTTTGGGAGTCTAGGGATTTGTACGGAATTTAATCAATATTTGTCTAATAACTTCATAAATATTCAACATAAAAATAAATTTACAACTCGGGGCCTAAAGGCGTTATTTTGTTTGATTTTTTGCACGAGTAGATTTCAGTAAATAACATAAATCTAAATAATTATTAAAATCTCACGTTTCATTTAATTAATTCCCATTTGAGACACTGCCATTAGTACAACAAACAGGCGGTTATAGCGACTGCATTTTGAGCTTTAAAATATTGTTTTTCGCTTTTCCTTAAGCAACAGGTGCATAAAAGACGACGTAAACTAGGAGTAATAAGCTTAGAAAGGATAAGCTACTGTCATAGTTCCGCTTATTCCTTTCCAATGTCGTAGTAACGGCTATAATCCGCCAAGTGTAACAAAGTGAGTCACTACATCCGCTACCGAAACCGTCTTTCCTACCTGTTGAGACTTTTTTGCACCGGAAGTAAGGTGCTTCCAGACAGAATTAAATACTTCAGTTGTTAACATGAGATATGAGTCAGATATGTGTATATTATACTATAAATTAGACTAAATTCTTAAACACAACTGCTCTTGTAAGTTCATTATAAACCGACACAGCTCAACCGTGACGTTTTACTTCACTTTAATTTTCTTTTCGTATCTTCCTTAAGGAAACTTTTCAAGGAAGTATAAAGACGTGCTCCTCGAAAAGCTCAACAACATATTTTAACGAGCATACGAGTTATTTAATATCATCGGCTTGTAGAAAACCCTTTATGTGACCTCTGAAAAATACTCTTTCATTATGACAACTGGGCGTTCCTGACATTCCATTTCTTTCATATCAAATTCCAGAATGATGTCCAATTACAGCAATTCAAGTTTTTTGTAGCAGAAAAAAAATAAAGGTATTGTTTTAGTCGTGTCATATGCGCCACATTCCTTTTACTTTAAATAAATTCATGTCATATGCAAAGGCGAATTTTTCACAAAAATGAAGAATTATATGAGACCTGCATTACTTATTTCAGGCGCACATATTTTTCGCCGTAAACTCGGGTGGAATAATATAGGAAGACGTATAAAAGTAATTTTAAAAAATCAATAAGCATGCGACACATAAGCCTTTCAAGGTTGGGGTAAAAGTGAATGTTTTACGGCATTGAAGCAAATCGAAATATGTTCTTTCAGGTAAAAAATAAATTTAGCATTAACTCTTACACGAAACGTCGGGATTGATTGCCAAATCATGTATAAGTGGAAATAGTATATTATTTAGTTTGACATCAAAGTAGAAAAGCTAACTTAAAATCCCTGCTTTCAAAAAACCCGATCAAGTATGAATGAGCACTCACAAGGTAATGACATCACATAACCAAAAGAAATGATAAAAGAATGGACATAGGCAGATTAATCATTAAATAAACCCTAATGGCTCAAATCTTAAAGCTTGCATTATGGATTTCCACCGACTTGCCTCAATATGCAACATTCTTGCAATTACACATCGATGTATTTGCGATTTTGGACAAACAAAAGTTTCAAATTGCTCAACAATTTATACAAATCAACCAGAGGGTGAGTTCAAAAAGTAATTACATAACGGTTGGCCACGGAATAATAAAATAATGTCTAATGGAAGCTTTATATACCAATTGACGCTTAGGCACAGCCTCTCTAGCGCCATCTAGCGCAAGCGCCAGTATCTAACCGGCAGTGTTATGTTAGGTTAAGTTGCGTGGTAAATGTAAATAAATCAATTTTTGAAGAAATTAGGTCTATTATTTCAATTTAGACGATTACAGTAACACCTATATTACTACACTATTAAACAAATCATAACAAGTAGGTAATCATTAAAATTGGAAATTATAACTTTTTTATTTCACAGGCACAGAAAAATAAATATAAAAAACTAAAGAAACTGATCAAAATGACCACCGTTTTCCTGCAGACACAAAACAAAGACGAGTAATCTTTTCATACTATTAAAAGCATTTATAAGAATTTGAGGAGTTATATTGGCATACTGTTCCGTAATTCTGTTTTGCAGTTCCTTGATATTATTAATAGGGGACTTGTATACATTATTTTTCAGATATGGGAATATAAAGTAACCTAAAATACTAAAGCCTGGTGATCTAGATGGAAATTCTGGATTTGATTTGAACGTAAACTAATTATTCGATCGTCGAAACATTCACGAAGGTAATTGAGAGTCTCTTGAGCCGTGTGGGCCGTCGTGCCATCTTGTTGGAAGTAGCCTTGCTTGAGCTCACCCTCATGATGCTGATTAGTAAATTCACGTACAATATTCGGGTGTCTATGAGCAGTAACAATTTCGTGAAAAAATATGGGTCCGATAGCACGTCTTCGAGACACAGCAATCCAAACACCAACTTGTAACGGGTGAAGGGGAAATTCGCGAAGAGTATGCGGATTTGCAGTACTCCATAACCTCATATTTTGTGAGTTTATATACCCCGAAAGAGTGAACCAGGTCTCGTCAGAAAAAAACGTAAATTTAGCAATTCGTCGTTGTTCATTAAATTTTGTTGGAACCACTGACAATACAAAATTCTTCTATTGTGATCTACTGGTAGCAACTCATGTAAAGCAAGAATTTTGTATGGGAACAGCATTAAATCTTTTTTGATAATAGTATGGCAAGTTCCTGATGATAAATCAGTCTCTTGCGAAAGTGTACGTAGTGATGTAGTGGGTTGCTCGTTCAAACGTTGACGAACATCACCAACTGTATTTTGCGTACGAACTCTTGGCCTTCCAGCTCTATCTCTATGAGTAATGCTCCCTGTATCTCGGAATACATAAACACATCTTCTAAGTGCGCTGTAAAAATCTTCTTCGAGGACAGCAATATCTGTAAATTGTTGAAATTCCTCTAAACATGACACCGCACTGTAAATCCATTCGCCATTTTCTCGAACACCATTTTGAAAATATGATTCAATCATAAATGTTTTGTGTTCTATTGTAAAAACCATAATAATTGTAACTTAATTGAATTTTCAATATAAACTTATGACAACAACAACAGTGATGACAGTTAATGCATTTTAAAGCTTGCTGTTGACATTACTTTTATTTTCCATGGCCAACCCTTATGTAATTACTTTTTGAACTCACGGTATATAAGCAAAATTAAACATCGTGAATTTTAAAAATATGAGCCCTACTGTAGTCATGATAAATCGGGTAATGCACGGCATGGGAATATTTCATGGCATCACGACTATGTATGTCACCATAAAGTTCTTACAGCAATTATGTTATTATATTTTCTTTTATTCTGAGGTGTTACATCGTAACTAGCCTAAAAGACTAACCAGCAATTTTAATCTAACTTAAATCAACTAAAAGGTTATGCTAAAAATTCACCCACTGCTGTCCTCTCAACTCTGTCTTGCAACACTTTTTTGTGTGTTAACACTTCACTTTTGCTCTGCTTTTTTCACTGACACTTTGACGTTCCTTTACACTAGCTCAAATGGTTTGGTCCTCTTGAAACTTCTCACTAGATCTTATTGTCGAAGAGTTGGATTACCTCGACGTTTACGTGGTAATGAAGCCTGGTCTCATGCATCTGGGCAAGGTCTTTATTTCCTCCGTCGTGGTTTTTATCCCTAAATCCCTGCAGATATTACTGTTTCGAGCGTACCAGGGTGCATCTACGATATTCCTCAACACTTTGTGCTGGAAATTTTGAATTTGTTTTAATATTAGTGTTGTTGGCGCAGCCCCAAAGTTGACAATCGTATTTCCATACTGGTTTTAAAACTTGATTGTCCAGAAGTAACTTGTTATGTATTGAAAGTTGTGAGTTTCTTCCCAGTATCCAATACATTTTCCTATATTTTATATTTAGTTCTGCTCTTTTCTTCTTTATATGCTTTTTCCATCGTAGTTTGGCATCCAAGTTCATTCCAAGATTCTTAGCTGTACTAGCATGCGGTATGATGCTGTTGTTGAACGTCACTGGCACGTAATCATCCTTCTTGTTCATGAAGTTGATATGCACTGACTTGCTTTCGTTTTGTTTTATTCTCCATCGTTTTGTCCATCTGTCCACCCGGTTTGCGGTTTCCTCCTATCTTCCATCTTCCGCACACAATGATTCATTTTATACCTGTTGTTCATTCGGTTGAAATATCTTTTCGAGGTGGTTAGCAAAGGCAACTGCCTTCTGCTTGTTGTTTCTTGCCTAACCGTTTTCAGTTCTTAATAGTGGCACCTGGGTTATCGGTCTTTTATTTTGTTTGGCTGCTTTCCATATCGAATAGCCAGTGTCCTTGTGGTTTGTCAGATTTTTAAGGCAAGTTTTCATCGATTCGTTTCTTATTTCCTGTACTTCTCTATTGCTATTGTGTGAGATGGTTTTATGGTTTTATTTATTGGGGCTTTGGTTTTTCACCATTTTCTCCTGGCTCTTCTTTTTTTCGGCAACTCGCTCCTTCATCTCCTTGGGATAATTATTTCCTATTGTTTCTGTTTTGATTTCTGGAGTGCTGCTTCAAGCTGCTTGTTGAATGTCCACTACAAGCTTTTCAGCTTCGTGGTCCAATTGTTCCTGATTTCTCAGAGGCACGTTCAGCTGAACTTTGTCGTTTAACTCTTCTTGAAACGCTTTCCAATCTGTGTATTTGTTAATCAGTATTGGGTTACACTGATTCTTAATTATTGGAGAGTGGTGGGAGCTCAGATCAAAGTTCTCTCCGATTTTGATAAAGTTTGCTGATACTTACCTGGAGAGGAAGAAATAAATCAGTCCGATATTTTGTTTTGATCTGAGGGCCGGTAGATGGATTTCCCCGTGGAGTGGTAGTTACAATTCCTTTCCTTTGAGGCTTCATGCAATTTTTTTCCTTTAGTTGTGGTCAGCCTGGAACTCCAAATTAGATTTTTTTGCGTTGAAGTGTAAGTATATAAAATACAAAATGAATAGACTAATTTAAACACAATCAATGTTGCAATACCCCAGGAATCTATTTTGGGTCCTGTACTGCATTTGTTGTAGAGAGCGAACCTACCAACCTCCAGATTAACCATAGTTGCGACGTTCTTACATAAGATGGCTGTTCTTGCATCGTATCAAAATCCAATATTTGCTTCTAGTAATTTACAAAATAATCTTAATAGAATCTAAAACATGGCTTACATCCTGGTAGAGGAAAGCTAACCAAAGTAAATCTACACATGTAAGCTTCGTAATGAAAAGTTGTGCTAATTCGCCAGTAGCTAAGTGGAACACCATTACCACAGCAAGAATAAGTAAAATACCTGGAGCTACACTTAGGCCAAAGAATTACATGGAGAAAGCACATATTTACCGAAAAGAAACGATTCATTGGTCTCCTCAAATGCTTAGCTAATTGGGTGAAAATCACAACTTTCAGCCATTGCTGATTGCTGAATTACAGCCATTGTTAAGTCCGTATGGACGTACAGCATACAACGCTGGGGGATTGCGGGCACCTCCAACCATGGCTGAAGAAATCTCCTAAAACGGCCTTAGATTTGTGATATGTACTTGTTATGAAACGATAAATACCTTGAAAATGGAATCGAGCTCCAACCTGCAGAAGTGCTTAGACGCACCATGGTAGGTCTCAAAATATATCGTATAGCGTAATTTGCTAGTTGCGTCCATCAAAGAGGAATATATTACCCGAATATACAATGCCAATTAAGAAAAATCTTCGAGCATTGTTCAACACAGTATTATTTAAATTCAAACTAACTTTAATATTGCATTGGCTAGTCCTTGTTATTGATGACGAGTTATATCTTTTTGGTATGAAATTTACCTGCTTTGGTAGTTCCTGTTTCGATATCAAATACGACGCAAAGTCAATGAAAACCTTAAAAACTTTGTTAAATAAAATTTATTGAAGCAATGTTAAAAACAAGTATATAATTTTTCGGCCTAGTACACATTACATTTTATGCACGTTGTCAATCGGTTTGGAAGCGCTTGAATACCCGAAGAAATAATTTCCTTTGGTCGGGTGCACAGCCATTCATGCATCGCCTGAATCATTTCATCATTATTGCTCTGAAATTTCTTCTCACCTAATGCCTCGTTAAATGGACCAAAGACATGGTAGTAACTTGGAGCGAGGTCAGAGGAATTAGGAGGATGTGGTAGACACTCAAACTCCAAATCTTGAATGGTTGCCACCGTTGACCGAGCAGCATGTGTACGCGCGTTGTCGGGCTGCAAAAGAATGGCAGAACTCAGAATTCCACATCATTTGGCTCTAATAGGAGGCTTGAAATGGTTCTTCAGGAATTCTGAGTATGTGACGCTAGTAACAGTAACCCCATTAGGGACGCATTCCTTCAACGTTACCCCTCTTGCATTCCAAAAAGTGTCAGCATAACCTCTTCTGCAGAGAACTGTCTGCAAAATTTTTTGGGTTTTACCGAAGAGGTGTGACGCCTTCCTTTGCTTGCTCTCTTGATTTCGAGTTGATAGTAGTGCAGCCAGGACTCATCCCCAGTCACAGGCCTTGACATAAAGATGTTTCCTTTTGCTTCATATCGTTGCAAAAATTCTTCACAAGCATCAGCACGTCGTTGTTTCAACTCTCGAGTTAATTGCTTTGGCACCCACCTTGTTGACACTTTATAGAATTGCAGCATGTCATGCACAATATAATGTACAGAACCATGGCTTGTTTTCAAAACTTCAGCGATTTCATCAAGAATCAGCAAGGCTTGAACTGCCGCAACCGATTCAGGCATTTCAAGACGGTTTGCTTGTCCGGGTCGGCCAGAATCATCTACGGAAATCATCCCATTTTTGAACTTGTTACTCCATTCGTACACTTTTTGGAGTGAAAAACATGATCTTCCATATTGTAACATCATTCTACGATGGATATCAATGGTTTTCACCTCTTCACTGTACAAGAAACGAATAACAGAACGTTGCTTGTCCCTGTTGCAGTGCTCTTGTAGAGTTGCAATTTTTAAACTCTCGCTGTGTTAATATTTTCAATCGTTACTATGATGTGTCATTAGCAAAACCTACTACATATAAATAATAATAATTATAGTAACTTGTAAGCAAATTTCCGTTCGGTACATTTTTAGGGCACTTTTAAGGTTTTCACTTGACCCTGCCTTGTACATCAAAACCTGGAATGAATTGGAGATTCGATTAATTTTCTATTCGTTGGTTGGTTGTAATTTAGATATGATATGTTTTGGTAAAAGTTTTCTCTTTGTTTCATATATGAGATTTTATTGGTCGGCTTATCTGATTTAACTAGTTCTTCTCTATGAGAAGGGACATTCTCGTCCTGAAAATTAACTTAATCCTGCAGTACTTTGTACTTTGGTATTTTGTAGCGCTCGTCATCCTAAGAGGTGCGTGTTTTACTAACCGACGTTTATATGCTCATAGAATTCTTGTGGCTGCTGTTTGAAGAAGTCTTCCACAGCTATCTGTACTTCTGCGTCAGACTCAAAGTGTCGACCTTCTAACGCCTTTTTCGGCGGTTTAAAAATATGGAAATCGTAAGGCGATAGATCCGAACTACAGGGTGGATGCTCTAAAACCCTCCATTTCTTTCGTTGAAGATTTTCTTTTACCACATTAGCAACATGAGGCCTAGCATTGTCGTACAGCAAAGTGACCCTACGCGTAAGTTTTCCTAGACGTTTCCGTCTTATTGCTTGATGAAGCTTGTTCAGAATTTCATTGTACAGATTTGCATTGACTTTTACTGCAGATTCCTTAAACTCTATCAACAAGGGTCCTTCATGGTAAAAATAATTGTTAACATCACCTCGCCAGCAGGAGATTGTGCTTTAAACTTCTTCGGTGGTGCATCGACGATAACTTACTGGATGGCTCGTAGTAATGGCACCAAGTTTTGTAACCAGTAACTATTGACAGAAGAAAGTCATCACCATTTTGCCTATAGTATGTGAGGTGTTGCAGAGATAAGCCCATTTACAAGTATTTTTGTTCCTTAGACAAGAGACGAGGAATCCGTTGCGAACAAACGTTACTGTAACTCAGATTACGAACAATACTATGGACAGATCCTACACTCGCACCAACAATTTCAGAAATTTCTCTAATTGAAATTCGACGATTTTCTCTAATAAGGCTTTCCGAACATACCATATTGTTTTCTGTTAATGCAGTACATTGTGCACCTGGTCGCGGCTGATCCATAGTCCCCTCTTTTCCATTCTTACATTTTTGGCACCATTCCTTCACAATTGGATACGCAATACATGCATTTCCACACACTGTTTGCATTCGCTTATGATCTGCAATGGCTGTAGGATCGCACGCTGATCAAATTTGAACGGATTTTCAACAACAAACGCCATTTCAAAATCGAAGTTTTAAAAGTCAGAATCAAATTTAAACGCCAGAAACTTATTAATTTGTTTCTTACAAACACTAGCAACATTAACAAACGTTATTGAATAATTGCATTTGTTTTCAAGGCTAAGTTGACCAAAGATGGGTTTCAGTTGAAAAAGCCTCATGTAGTCAACATATAGTCGGCCAACTACTTGACCGCACATCTACCTTTATGCCATAAAAGCGAATGGATACTTAACTGTTGGAAGTACATATTTGGGAGATAATTCTACTCAAAAAATCCTTGTGATATACGCATTTCTAGCATAATTACTGATATTGAAAGTTCATTCATCACTAAATAGTACATTTAGCCATTTCTTCACGATCGAGGAAAGTAGGGGCTTATTTATACTCTACATCCTCTAAGTCCAACATTAAGAAGTCTTTCCATTACAGTATAAGCACACACACTTAGACTAGTAGCTTCGGGCCATAATTTGATTAATTCGGTGGAATAAGTACTTCCATTTGCCGGGCTTGTTCTCGTTAGCTAATAAATTATCAGGTAATATTAGTACAGTGTGATGGCTGGAAGGTTTCGTGTCGGCGGCCTTAGTTACTGGACTTACCCACCTAAGATAGTTTAATTTAATTTACTATTCATGTTGCCATAGAAATAATTGATTAGTTAATTACTTTTAAATTATAAAGGGAAGGATCACAAGACTGTCCGCACGCGGTGATATACATCATAGCTCAGATTTATCTCTAGTTGCTTAAATGACCAGATTATAGTTATCATGGAAATTACAAACAACAAAACACGCACGACACATCCTACCTTGTGGTTGGGGCAAAGGGTGTTTTTTATAGTATTAAAAGGTTTCTTTTAAGTAAAAATAAATTTAACTTTGGCTCACGGAAACACCGTGATTGATTACTAAAATATGTATAAATAGAAACAGGATATTATTTAATCCAAATTCAAAGTAAAATCATTTGCTTTAAACATTTCTGCCATCAGAACATTTATTTATAAATTTAATTGGAAAAAATCTCATGAAAAAATATTAAATTTTTCAATAATTCAAGCATATCACAAAATATTAATTATTCCCGTACAATTTGTGCCATCAGAACATTTATTTATAAATTTAATTGGAAAAAATCTCATGAAAAAATATTAAATTTTTCAATAATTCAAGCATATCACAAAATATTAATTATTCCCGTACAATTTGTCCTGAATGAAAGGAAATATCTGGGCCAGACTAATAACGAAACCTCTGAAAAAGCAAAATCAAAGCTTTGCGCTGCAACTCGAACCCTGTATTATTAAAACACTATTTAAGGAATCATAATTAAAAATACAAAACGTTTCATTGTATTTTTACAAAATATCATAATAAATACTTCTGAGAAAAGATAAGTTATTTTATGTAACGAAAGAATTTAAATTGATTTGTCTCATTTGCTTCGGTTCGTTAATTCAAGTAATAGGGAATTTTAATTCGTATTTCTCCAATTTCTGCTTGTTTTTAGCCATTAAAATTTAATAGCGACTTGAAACGGCTAATAAAACGATGGCATCCTTAAACGTACATGAGCGGCCGATAGAAGTATCGCGAACATAAATTTACCCACAAAACTGAAATAATTAATAAATTAAAATAATACAGTTAATCCCGCAAATAAATCTAGGAAACCTTCCATTTAAACCTCCTGTCAAAGACGGCAATAAATAAATAACAACCCCTAAGATAACTAAAATGCTAATTATTACATTTCCGCTGCAAAATGGGATGTTACAAGGGAAATAGCGTCAAAGGCGGAGGTAAATGGGATTCGGTGCTCGCTGTTACATACAGTTCAAGTGATAAAGCAAATTGATACCAACACAGCAATAAAACAAAGGACGACATCCTCAATCCCCAAAATCTGCTACAACTGTGACAAGGATTCGGTGGTAAATTTATTGGCAAAACATTTGATGTGGATGTCATACTAAATAAAAGGCTGCCCATACTTGAAAAATAGCTTTTGGGGTGGCGCGAAAATGACAGCGACGTACCAAATTCAGAATTTCAGCTTCCACTTAATTAATTAAACTGGACTTCAGATAGTGATTAAATTACTTACTGGATTAATTATTATGATGTGTGTGCTGTAAACTTGCCAATGCAATTATCCAATTTGGGTTACTTATAGAGATATTCGAGATATTACGATATTGGTCAATGTGTGCTATTGCTAAACGCAGTTTGCCACGGAGTATGAAATTAACGTGAAAAGGTTTGAGTGCTTTACTTTAAGTATATTTTTAAATAATTTCCAACGTTCTTTTTTGAGGTCGGCGGGCTCTCAACTGTCCAAGTAAGCTATTTATCTGCAGTAGTACGTGCATCGAGTACAAACGTTAACTATTTTTTATTAAATAGTAAGGTATTAAACATTTGTATCAATGTATTTGCACCCAGTGACACCAGTGACACTTGTTAAATAAGCGATAAGTTAGTTACAGTTCTGAATTTTCATTAAAGAGCAAAGACATACATTATACCAGGTGATATTGTTATATGTATATTTATTTAATAAGGATGTTTATTATACAGGGTGTTTATTAAACATACGGAAAAAATTCAAGGGGTTATTCCCTGGACTATTCTAAGAATATTTTGTCCTTTGATGATTTTTCCACCTCGACCTATCCAGCTATCTCCGTATGTTACTATTAAAAACTCAGGAGCAACCACACTAAAATGCGCTGGTGCACCATCGTGCATAAACCACATTGCATTTCTTGTTGCCAATGGTACAGCCTCCAGAAACTCAGGTAGAGTCTGTTCCAAAAAGTTGCGATACACCTCGCCGGTAAGTCTTATTCCTGGTAGAAATACCGGTCCAATTAGCCAGTCACCCACAATTCCAATCCAAACGTTCAACGACAACTGATGTTGAAAACAATCTTCAAGTACCTCATGTGAATTGTCTTCAGCCCACACGAAAATTCCTTATTGCACTTCTTGAGAAATTCGCTTCATCGGTAAAAAGAATAAGCGTCAGTAGTTGAGGGATTTGAACCTATGTGTGCAAAATCCATTGACAGAATGCAATACGTGGAGGAAAATCAACAGGAAGAAGTGCCTGAACGCGTTGTATGTGGTTTGGGTACAACAAATAGTCCCTAAGTATTTTCCAAACAGTCCCATTACTTACATTCAAAGTATTTGCAATTTTTCGAGTAGAAGTATCTGGATCTTCCTCTATTATGTCCAGCACATTCTCTTCTACTTCTACCGTTCTTAATGTCATTGGTCTTCCTGGTCTTCCACTTCGTTTCAATGCGCCTGTTTCATGAAGACGTTGATGAATACTTTGGAAGGTTTTTCTAGCAGGAATATTACAGTCAGGATATTGTTCAATGTACAACCGCCTAGCTTGTAATGAATTGCCATCAGCAAGTCCATAAATGTAATGCATGTCAGTCAAATTCGACACATACAAAATGATCAATCACGAGACGTATTCAAATGAAATCCACGTTTAAAGTGATTTTATTTTCAACGTCTGCACTTGCCAGCTGTTAGTGGATAAAACAGCCGTTCTTAGTAATCGGAATGTTGTTAAAAGATAGCAACGCATTTTTAAAAACTTTTTACACTCGGTAAGCTCAGTGTAGACCACCATACTTTTATTTCGGCTACATTAATTTTTGAAAAATATCAAAATTGGTTTTGTCGAAAATTTTTCTCGCCCTGTATCTTCGAAACAAAGCGGCTTTTCGAAAATCATCAAAGGACAAAATATTCTTAGAATAGCCCAGGGAATAACCCCTTGAATTTTTGCCGTATGTTTAATAAACATCCTGTATATAAAGGATTTGTACAGTTGTCACTGTCTTCC
>JABXWE010050753.1:0-13190 GCA_014611495.1 Limonius californicus | reverse complement strand
GTGACGTGGCAGCACCTTTAGAAATCTAATTCTTTCGCTAATTTACATCTGTAATTTGTGCCGAAGTGACTTGGCAGCACCTTTAGAAATCTAATTCTTTCGCTAACTTACACCTGTAATTTGCGCTGAGGTGACGTGGCAGCACCTTTAGAAATCTAATTCTTTCGCTAATTTACACTGGTAGTTTTGCGCTGAGGTGACTTGGCAGCACCTTTAGAAATCTAATTCTTTCGCTAATTTACACCTGTTATTTGCGCTGAGGTGACCTGGCTGCACCTTTAGAAATCTTATTCTTTCGCTAATTTACACCTGTAGTTTGCGCTGAGGTGACTTGGCCGCACCTTTAGAAATCTAATTATTCTACTAACCCACCTGGGTGGTGGCGCGAGGAAGCTTTATTACCATAGATCAAGTCACCAATAAATTCGATGTACTTGGGATCACGTCGCACTACCTCGGCTAAGGTTTCCTGCAGTTTCTTAGCCTGAACAGGTGAATACCGGAGGTAGTTAAATTACACTGTCTGCAGCTAATATTGACGTTAATGAAAGTATTAAACCTCTCTGGTGTTTTATTTCACGTATTTAGCTCAACTACTCTAGATCCGAACCTAAGACGATCACGACGAAGCACGACGAGTTACGACGAATAAAAGACAAACACAACACAAGGGTCCGTAACGTTACAATAGTTATACGCCCAGTAACGATCAAACCGGGTCCAGAATAGGTTCTGTTATAAATTAAATATTCAACGAAATTGCCTTGAGACGTCCGAACCTGTTGCTCGAGCCACCACTGACTACGACATTTACGGTAAAATTAAAAAAAAGAACTGCGTAGTCAAAATCAGCTTAGTTCACAACACAAATATAATGAATTACTAAATTCACTAAACAACTGACAACAGCAAGTTGATTTATTTCTAGATAATACAATTACACTTTGCAAACAATCACTGTTTGCAGTTTTCACTAGCATTTAATAATAAGCCGGAACGTAGACATATTATCGGTCGATGTCCCGAAGGAGAAATATAAAGTTGAAGGAGGTACCCTAAAGAAATTTGTGATAGAGAGTACCAGGAACTAAATTTAAGGCAAATTATCGAATAAAAAAATGATAACATGGTGGAAATATAACAGGAAGGAGTGGAAGATGTTATTCCACAAAAATTAAGAGTGGAAAAGCTAATGGGGGGGAACATGTAGTCCCGGAAATGAAAAAATGGATGGGGAAGAAGGGAGGGCATGGTTATGGAGAATATGCAGCCTGGAATGTAAATAGAATTCCAAAGCACTTAGAAATTATACCAATTTATAAGAAGGAGAACCAAACAGAATGCAACAACTATAGAGCAATAATATATACGAAAATAGTTGAGAAAAGATCAAGGAAAGTCTTTACGTCTACGTTAGAAAACGAAGGAGCAGCGTGTAGAAGTTATAGACAAACGAGGGATAACATCTTATAAAAAAACACAATGCAATAAGTAATAGAGACAGGAGAAGTGTCGTACATGACACTAATTGACTTATAGACAACATTCGACACAGTAGGTAGAGAGATAAATAGGAAATGTTTAGAACACCGTAAAACCCAAAAACGTTGATTAAAGTTACAAGAAGTATGTACGAGAAAGTGATAGGTAGTATACAAATACATGGGGAGAGATCCGAGGAATTTGTAATCAAAAAAGACTGCTTAAGCCTCCTGCCATTTATTGGTAGAGTGGACAGATTGATTAAAAGAACACAAAGGAAAAATCACAATAATTACAAACAATAATACTGTACAGAAATCTAGTTCCGATAAAAATGGAAAGCTTGATATATGCAGACGACATAGTCGAGTCAAAAAATGTAATACAACTATTGATCGGGGGAGAAGAAGAGAGGGAGACTGAAAATTGAAATAAAAATAAATAAATAATACTTAACATGGTAAAAGGGAAAAATATCGAAAATATGAAAGTATTATGGAAAGGCTTTTATTTCCAACTCCCGGCAGAATACATGGGATAGAAAATAGATAGAGAATTCACAACCAGAGTAAAGAAAGCAAAGAGTACATATTACGTTACTAAATAAGGAACCCAGGAAGAAGGCTAATACCGCCATAGCGGTACCCATATTAACGTACGCAGGCGAATCTTATGTACTCTAAAAGACGAACAAAAGTAAAATCAATGCGACAAAAATC
Organism: Limonius californicus; assembly: GCA_014611495.1. Taxonomy (NCBI): domain Eukaryota; kingdom Metazoa; phylum Arthropoda; class Insecta; order Coleoptera; family Elateridae; genus Limonius; species Limonius californicus. Next base: position 10,989 of record JABXWE010050753.1, on the reverse strand, counting down.
GGATATAGCAGGGAAAACGAAATGTGACCGCATAAGAAACGAAGACACCAGAAGAAGTACATGGGGCAAATAGAGAAGAACCGACCGAAAATGTGTAACCACGTCTGAAGAACGTATGAAAGTCGTATGCTCAAGAGGATAATGAAGGCATGCAAGGATAAGAAAAAAAATGCAGACTAGACCAAAGAGGATGTCCGCAGATTAGATAGTAAAAATAGGAGAAAAGTGATGCAAACTATTTTTACAAACGGAGACACTAGACAAGAATTGAAGGGAGTGAAAGAAGTGGCTACACGGAAGAAATGGAACACGAATCCGACTAGCTAGCTTTTTGCAGAGACTGTAATTTAATGACTGGACATCAAAATAGATGCGGTTGTATATTTTCAAGTTGAATAACCTTTTTTGATTTTAGATCTTGGCGATATTTTTGGTCATAATGTCTTTCTTGATACTTAAACTTAGGTTAAGCATAAATGGTAATATTTAGAAACTGGAACAGTACTCGTGCTTGGTATCAATTTTAAATGAGAACCGTTTTGTTTGCTGCTAACCCAGAATCTAAAAACGAATGCTTAAATAGTATTTAACTTTGAATTTAGTTGTAATAAGTTATCAGATTGCGCTTAATTTTAAATTAGCCTTGATTAAACACTTGCAGCGTTGGTAGTGTTTTTGAACTTATCTTGTCTAGTTTTTTATTATATATAGAACTGTTAAATACTAAGGTCGAGTTAAAAAACTACGTATGAATGTTAATATTTTTAGTAATTACAATCTTGTTTCCGGGTTATAGTTGTTCTGACATATTTAAGTAAGCACTGAGTGCAAAGACGAGACTGATTAAGATTGCCTTAGACGTCACAGTTTTGAGTGTACAAGGTATTTTCTGGTATTTACGTAATCAAACTTTCAAAACCAAACCAACAGCCACTCCTTCCATAATGCTATTTAAATAAAAATATGTTTTATATAAAATATTCTTGACACTTTTATCGAACTGAAACCATAACTTACAAACGCCGAATACAATCAGCAAGTAAAGTAGATTGACAGTTTTAGACGCCTCTGGTAATACTTTAGCTTGTGTTTTCTTAATAATTACTATTGTTAGAAGCGTTTTTAGTTGAAAATTCTTATTCAATTAACAAACAAGATTGTTTTGTAGAAACTAAGTTTCACATATATCTTATATACTGATCGCAGGGGTAGAGTGTTGGAATTGAGCCACGCATGCTCCAATAATAGACAAAGATCGCAAGTAAGCGATGCCACATATGAAAACATGAAACAAAGAAACAACTCACCAATCTATTGCTACTATTAAGTACTCACCGCGTAGGGCCACCCCCTTTACTCGGTTGAGTTGTTAGTTTCTTGATAATACTGGGATCAACTTATTAGTCCTTTGATCGGTCCGCTCTGGGGATTATTACCTTCCGCATTATTATCCATTAGATAATTATTATTATTAATATTATTATTATAATTATTATTTTCCATATTATTTTACACGGGGTCAACCCGGTTTCCACACAGTAAGGATATTACATCAAGTAGCTATGTGGTCGACAATTATTGTATTCTTAGGGTTATACTACAATATTCAAGAACTTTCTTACTATGTGACAGGTATTTAATATTGCGGCCTTTTGTAATTGTATGTAAAGCAATGCTGGAAGCTCCAATACCTTAACACTTTCGTGTAGCACTTTAGGTATCACTCCTGTTGTTGTTATTATTATTATTATTATTATTATTATTACCCTAGAACATCCCAATGTTGAGCAAGAGACTCCCCCAGATTATTAACAACTTTGATTTCTCCTGATTTATTCATACATTTTTATTAAGGGGGGTTGTTGATCTACTCTCCAATACTGATCAATTCTTGTGGGAGAGTGACACAGCGATAACGCCCAGAACGTATGTGTTAAAGGATTTTGGGGTCTAGGATCCCAACGCGCAATTCATCGCCCCAATAGGAGAGGACACTGGACAGTCATCCACCTATGTCTCTATCACACATGTTGAATTGCCTAGAATGTATATGTTATAGGATATTGGGGTCTAGAATCCCGATTCGCAATTCGGCATTGCAATAGGAGAGGACAACCATCCACCTGTGTCTCTATGACATGCGTTAAATTGCTATAGGTTTGTTATAGGATTTTGGGGTCTAGGGTTATATATATTCAGGATCCTACAGCTCACGGCCTCATTCCTACACCTAACCGCCATCTGTTTCTATCATGTGCATCGTCCTCCTCCAAATTATGATCCCTCATACTATTTCTCGTTCCATGATCTTCTTGGACGACCTCTTTTTCTTTTACCAGGCGGTGCCCTCTGATATGCTTTCTTTGGCCACCTTCCATCTTCCATACGTAGTACATGACCGAACCATTTCAGACCTCCGATTTCAGTTCTTGTAATTATATCATCCTCTTCTGCCTGCATACGTCTTCTAATTTCCTGATCTGTTATTCTTTCTAGTCTCGATACCCCAGCGCTACGTCTTAAATAGTCCATTTCCACAGAGTTAATTTTTTTTGTTTCAACATTTAACGTCCAAGCTTCACAACCATATGATAGAACGGATTCAATAAAGACTTTACCGATCCGCTTTTTAGTATTTTTAGAGATGTGTTTGTCCCACCATACCGTATTTAAGGCTCCTAAAATTTTTTCACTTTCCTCAATTCTGTGTTTAATTTCATCTGTGGTCTGTCCATCTTTAGTTATTCTTGTACCTAAATATTTAAATTCAGCCACCTATTTAATAGTGTAGTTGTCGTCAATAAGAATTTGGTACCTAGCATCCGAGTTAATTACCAAATATTCGGTTTTTTCAAAATTGATGGACATTCCCCATTCATTGTAACTTTGATTTAGTCGTCGCAGCATAAATATTCTAGGTCATGTGGCAATGACTACCTGGTCATTCGCGAAACTAATGGTAAACAAACAGTCTTCTCCGACATTTATGCCCATTCCTCCTACCCTTCTTTTCCAATCCTTTAACACAGCTTCCAGATACAAGTTAAATAATAGTGGAGACAAACTGCATCCTTGTCTAAGACCTTTTGATGGATGAATTACTCTTGACAGTTTACCTCCAGCTTTCACATACGCTTCATTATCTTTGTATAGTTCTTTTATAATACTAATCCACGTATGGTTTATCCGAAAATCTTTAAGTATGTCAAATAATTTTTTTCTGGGGATGGAATCGTACGCCTTTTCCAAATCTACGAACGCTAGATGTGTTTCCTCTCCTCGACTTATTCTTTTTTCATTCAGTTGGCGAATTATAAAGAGATTGTCTACACATGATCGATCCCGGATAAATCCGCTTTGATCTTCACTTATGTTATGCCTAGTAATTCTATCTACATGTTGTTTCACAATTTTGCCAAAAAGTCTGCACATAGTACAGTTAATACTGAGGCCTCTATAAGTCCTTGGATCGTTTCTCTTACCTTTCTTATACAGTGAGATAATGTGGGATATCTTCCATTGTTTGGGGTCTAGGGTTCCAATTCGCAATTCAGCACCCCAATAGGACAGAACAGTCATCCACCTGCATCTGTATGACATGCGTTGAATTGCTTATAACGTATATGGCACAGGATTTTAGGACCTAGAGTCCTAATTCGCAATTCAGTTCCCCAATAGGAACGCGTTGAATTGCCTAGAACGTATATGTCATAGGATTTTGGGGTCTAGGGTACCAATTCCCAATTCAGCGCCCCAATAGGAAAGGACAACCATCCACCTGTGCTCTATGACACGCGTTGAATTGCCTAGAACGTGTATGTCATAGGAGTGTGCGGCCTAGGGTCCCAATTAGCAATATAGTACCCCAATAGGAGGGGACGGTCATCCACCTATGTCTCTGTGACTACCGCGAGAATTACCTAGCACGACATATTCATAGTTAGCCACACTTGTACAAGTTTTCAACATCGCATGGTCAAATTTTAAGAGTTCTCAATCATAATAGGTTTTATCACCACACTCCTATAACACGAGAAATACTGACCACCATTCACACTGTATCTTATTGTAGCTACATATCGGAATAACATCCATCAATTGCTCAACCACTAAGTTCAGTATAATATATAGCTAAATTACATTCATAAATACATGCTACACCAACAAGATGCCGAACCCATCTCCTAGTTCCCTCACAGGCATTTCGTCCATGCGCCCTCTTACTTAAACCCCCTGCCCTATATTTCTTCACCCTCGAAGTAAAGTTACCACCCAAAATTTCACAATTAGTTACGCACACATGGCAAACACAGATTTTATTCAGATATTGTTAAACCAACACCTTACATCTATTTATTTGATCGTCTAAGTAAGTACAGTGCATACTTAAATGAAATTTATACATGTAATACTATTTTATATGTTTCAAGCTAAAGATTTAAAAGCTATGATCAAAGTGTCACCTTCTAGTATTCTAGTAACAATTTTTTGGTTTTCAGATTGTGCCTGTTCAACTTCAGTTTACGCTTTTGCTTGTGTTCTTTCTCCCGAATATTGATAGCATTAAATGTTATTTGAAACTTATTATTTGTACTTTCAGGAAATAGTTTTTGTCAGATTCCTAGGTTGCCGAAGCATATAAAGGTCTTACTATTTTGAATGAGTGGAAAGTTTTGCAACCACTTATGCTAATTAATCAAAGCTTTGGTAGCAACGAGGAAAGCACTCGTGGTCAGTTCTGAAGGCACTATTTTGACTTTGAAAGATATTCTCCTTTAGTTTTTATACACAACTTTTATAAACAAGGCGAAAACCAGTTTTTTCATACTTGGATTGGGCACAAGGCACGCTCTTAACGTAATTATCAAATGTTGCTGATAAATATCATTTCTTTTAAATCAAATTGATTTGATAATTAAATATCTCTTAATTTTTTGGTTGAATCAAATCTGCAAAACCTGCAGAGGCAGCCTTGACTGACCGACTGCAACAGTGGTCGTGTTTGATGTCGTTTTAAAGCGCATCGCGTAAGATTTCAGAAATTAGCATTTTAGCTATTTTATACGAAGACCAGGACCAAATTCAATAATACTAACAACATTTTTGTTGGTTTTTGAAATTAGTGATATTATTTTTGTATTTCCAGAATCTGTAGATTATTACATGAAGATTAGATTGACACGGCCCTTTGTATCAAAATTTAATTATTATTAAGTCTTGATTGTAAAAACTCAAAAAACTGGTGAACGTGGCAATGTTTATAACTGACCTTTCCAACCATAACCACTAATTTATTAATGTATTCCACAACTCTCAAAACCACAACGTAATTACACCATCAAGTTGAACAGCCGCTGGTATGAGATTAGATTGTAGCCTAATTTACGAATACCTTTCGTAACCTCCGTAATTAGAGTACCCCAACACGGGCGAAAATTATTATTATTTTTTATTTTGTGCAACAAGGTTCCAGCGTTGGTGGATGCAATCTACTTTCAAATTTGAGGGGAAAGGTTAAGGTTATTTAGAATTCTGCAAAAACAGCGTTTATCGTTTTGTTATTAACTGATTGTGCGTTCGTTACGTGCTCCACTTTGGCATAGTATGAAGCATGGCTATTTGTTGATGTTTGTGTATACAGGGTGGTCTGACGGTGCTAGCATAATCGATTATGTTGTAATAATGTATACTTTTGAATATATTATTATTAGGCAGATTTTATAAAGAGTTTGTATTGTATATAACGTAGAAACCGCGAGGCTTAGTGGGTACAACCGCGGGTTGCGAAGCAAGATCTTCTTCTTCTTTTTCTTCTTATTTTTCTTCTTCTTCGTCTTCTTCTTCTTCTTCTTCTTCTTCTTCTTCTTCTTCTTCTTCTTCTTCTTCTTCTTCTTCTTCTTCTTCTTCTTCTTCTTCTTCTTCTTCTTCATTACAACCCTCGATGGGTCTTAGCTTGTTCGATAATCTTCTTCCATTCGGGTCTGTTTTTTATTATCGTGTTTCAGTTTCTTATTCCTAACTTACTCAGATCGTTAAAGACACAATCCTTCCTTCATTTATTTGGTCTTCCACTTAACCTTTTACCTGTTGGTCGCCAGTTCGTCAGCGTCTTTGGCTTCTGTTGATGTCCATTCTTTCGATATGTCCTATCCATGCTATTCGCTGCGCTTTGATGAATCGTACGATATTTTTTCTTCCTATGAGCTCGTCCAATTCGTGGTTCAACTTCAGGAGCGGCTATGCGGTGCTAGCTGGATGCGGCGCCATGTAGTACGCATGCACTACCACATTTGAACCCCTGACGCAAGATGTCCCGAGTCCAATTCCTGGGAACTGCCATATATCTAGGTGGATTTTTCAAAAGGAATTTCGGTCTCTGCCTAGGGCTAACGCCCTCCGGTAATAATAGACGGCTGAAGCGTAGTACTGTCAACACTACTTCCTCGTAATGCCTACAGACCATAGTGGCTCTACCTGCTGCTCTCCCAAAGGCGTCGTGACGCTATAAAGGGAGACTATTGTGTATTGTATAGTACCTTACAAAAGCACAATTATCCGTTCGCGCACTCTGTATACAGTGTATTTAACAAATCGTTAAATTATGGGAATCTTGGAAATGGTAAATGATACGAATTTATATAATTGGAAAGCATGGTTTTGCATTGCAGGTAATACTATAAATTCTTACACTTCTTCAATTGAGAAACTTTCAGGGGTCTTTTGAAATAGGTTTCTAACCCAATCGTACATTGCAATTATGTTGTCGTCGGTTACAAAATAGTTTCTTAAATTCTGCGTCAATGTTGTTAAATGGTTTTCAATAATTACAAACAATACTTTCATGTGTTGTTCTTCAGCCTTGTAGCTTTTGTTAAATTCCATCCACATTTGCAAACATTTCTAATTTTTGTTGCCCTTTGGTCAATAGTTTTCTACAAAAATCATCAACATTTTCATTTGTGTCTAAGGTACGTGTATTGTTTGCTTGGAATTCCAGATTTAATATATTTAGATTGTTGAATATGTCTACCAAGTAGCTCGAGTTGATCATAAATAAATGATTTGTCTCTGCTTCTTCATGCTTCCAAGAAGGTTTATAATTCGTAAATACGTTGTAACGTTTTCTCCGCACCTGAAGCAGTTTAGCAAATTTCACAAAGCAATCTTGATTATAGAGGTCATATTTTTATATAATTCATCACGGTTATAACTGTTGCTAACACATTGTTTAGATCAGGATTAACTTCCTTTGCACCAAGAGCTTCGCTATGAAGCAATGTGGCGAAATACATTGCGGTAATTTTTTCTCGCATGTGATTGTAAACTGTTAAACATAGTATTTCCACTGTTTGCTTGCATTGCATAATATACAATTGTCAAATCATTTTAACAGTTCGGGTGCTGTGACTCTGCTTTCTATTGGTTTACAAACCCATAACTCTTCAATTGCTAATAATCCATCACAAAATCGAACATAAGTCATTCAATTTCAATCCTTGTTGCTATCTGCTGCCTACTTAAGCTAAAGAACAACTGTGTAAGAAGCTAGTAAAGCTTGTTAATTTACAACGAAGCTTTTTTAACTAGCGATGCGCATAATCGAATGATTTCAACAATGGAATAATTAGTGTTCGAATGATTTTAATAATCGAAACATTCATTCGAATTAATCATTCGAATCCAAAGTGGGCGTGCATTTCGGAAATGCGAGAAATGTCTAGCATCCTGCCTTTCGAATGATGACTCCCTGGCACTCCCGCTCTTGTTTCAAGCTGATTTTCGGTGTTTGCCTGGATTCTGTTTTGTATTTATTTAAAATTCGTCACATTGTTAGATTAACCTGAAGTTAAATGCCGTTTTATGTTTTTCCGTGTTATATTATAAGTTATTAAATACTAACGATATTTCTAATTATGTTATTATAATTGATTAATAGTGTATATTTATAAGAGTAATCATGACGACCAATTTAGCAACTAAATTTTTTAAACAGAAAGGTATAATGAAAAGCTGACAGGATGCAAATTATCCTAACTGATTAAGATCAAAAAATTTGGTTTATTTGATATTTTTAAGAAGGGGCATACATTGCTGAAAATAAATATCAATCTAAAAACTCTACAATATATATTATTTAATTTAACAATGGAAAAGTAGAAATAAATAATCGTAAATTATGCCTACTCGTTTGGAAATTATGAAACCTTATTTTGCTACCGCAGCTGCACATGCGACCGCATCATGCAAAACAAGTCAACTATTACTTTGAAGTGTATCTTTCAGTATCTTCTTGAATTACAAATTCATTCGAATACTACTCAGAGTATATACCCACACAAACGATTTTTCCATTACTAGCCGAACAACAAAACGAAAGAAATCCGAGAAGTTTTTATCATTCGAATGAATTCCTCGCATCCCGGAGATGCGCGCGTCGCTATGAACGTATTCGAGAAATTTTTATTATTCGAATGAGTTACTCGCATCTCGGAGGTGCATGCATAGTTGAATATTTCGAATTATTTCATTTGAGATGCGCGCGTCGCTACGGACGTATTCGAGAAGTTTTTATCATTGGAATGAATTACTCGCATCTCGGAGGTGCATGCATAATCGAATATTTCGAATTATTTCATTCGAGATGCGCGCGTCGCTACGAACGTACACGAGCAGTTTTTATCATTCGATTGAATTACTCGCATCTCAGATATATGCATAATCGAATATTTCGAATGATTTTATTCGAGGTACGAAGTGCTTCCAAATGTTTTTTAAATAAACCATAGTCTCCAAATAAAAGTTTTTTTTTAATAATAAATGACCTATAATCGCGTACGTTCTTCTTTTTGAAACTCACTTTATTTTATTTAAATTATCTACCTCTACTTCCAACAACACAGGTTATAATAACAAGATATAAATATTAGTTTCTAAGTGCAGCTTGTAATGCTGTCGCTATAAATGTTCTCAATGATTTATTAATACTGGTATCCTATTTCGAGTGTTTATGGCAAAAATAATGAGCTGAAACAAAATATATTCACAAGATTACTACTTATATATTTACAAAATCTAAGAAGCGTAGAATGTGTTTTAGTATTGATAAAAAAACGAGTAAGGAAGTGATTCTCTACTCAAGATTAACAAAATTTCAAAAATTATAATGTAGAATCTAGTCGGCCTGGAAATTGTTAATAATGTGTCCTACTTAAAGTAAGCAATTTTTGGTACATTCTGCATACATGCTGATAAATTTTCCTTCTGCAAAATAAATATTCACAGATTTCCGCATATACAAAGTGATTCTAAACATATGCGAAATACTTTAACCATGTATAGTTACTTAACCCATAAATGGCCTACTACATTTTTCCAAAATTCGTCACCGTTGCGAAGGTACGGGGTTTCAAAGTTTTTTCACTAAAATGCAAATAAGTTTTGTGTTCCTCGTTTGACTTTGAAAAACCCTGTAGTTTTGGAAACCTAACAATCCAAGCTTAATTTCCAGTCCAGAAAAAGGTACAGCTGTGTACGAAAAGATGATTAAATGTGACACAGAAATAAAAAATTTGGTGTTAAGATGTGTCGTTTTTATTCAAAATTCTATTATTTAAATAACAATTTAAATATAACATTTTCGAAAACAATTACGAAGCCTTTTGTGGAAAACAAAATACTAGTTTAGCAGCTGGCAAAAAACTCTTTTCTCTACGACTATAATGTAATGTATTCGTTGCATATACCTTTTTAGTTGAAGAATGATAGATATTCTCCACTTCCGTTGGATTCTGCTCTCCATTTCAGTGGGATTCTGTATCAGAATCCAACGATAAATTGCGGAACCGGAAGCTAGTGGGCGTGGCATGTTAGCACTTGGGATCTCCCACTTGTTTTTGAAGTAACTGTCAAAAACAGTTTTAAATTTTCGTATTCGTAAAAACAGTAAGAACTAGGTATGAATAATTCAGACAGCGAAAACGCTGAAATGTGTTCGCCACCAGAAATAACGAAAACCGCGAAAACGACGTGTATTAATTTACTGCCGAAGAAATCGCAGAAACAGTACACAATGGTGTACACGGCGTAAAATGGTTGTGACTAGTGAACCGACATACGTCCATCTAAAGCAAAATTTTTATTTTACTGATTCGGACCAAAAATTGTAACTTCCTGTGAAATAGTCGTAGAAAAAGTATAGTCTCCTACTCATGTAGAATAGCTATTATTCATTCGGATAATTCTGTGACTGACCTTCGGCTCGTGACAGAATTTGCATCCTTGTGAATAATAGCTGTCATTCTACACTCGTTGAAGAATATACTATTACTCTAATGTACAATTAATAAATCAAATTTTTGTTTTATTTCATCACTTTTCGCATTCAATTGTACATTTGTACAGAGACTGGAAGCTAAGCTTTAACTGTTGACTTTCAACATTCACGAAGTTTATCAAATTCGGACAAGGAACGAAAAAGTTCTTTACATTTTAGTGAATAGATGTAAAAAACTTTGAAGGCCCATATCTCCGCAACACAGTACAGAATTTTAAAATAATTTGCTAGGTTAAATGGCCTCGGCTATATGTGGTTACAGTTTTATGCGCATGTTTAGAATCACCCTGTATATAGTTTACTGTATTTGCAACTACAGAAATATAAGAAAAGTGCATTATTTTTCATTTATTCAAAGTTGCGTGACGATCTATTTTTATTGTTTCAATGATACTCTAGAAATTTGAGATACGTTGTATAACATATAAAAAATAAAAATTTTACGTAACATATTGCTATTTTTGATAGTAATGTACAAGTTATTAAATATATAACAACAAAATGGACAATTACACATTAAATGTGGAAATAGTATAATTATGATATATAATATGTGATCTTCCTTTTTGTATCGACCTAACACTAATTAAACCTTGATAATTTATGTAAAATGTACTGTTATAACATAAAGATATTTTGAAATCAATCGATAGCCT
>JABXWE010050752.1:0-11170 GCA_014611495.1 Limonius californicus | reverse complement strand
ACCCTGTATATATATATATATATATATATATGATGTGATTGGCTTCCAGATTCTTCTGCGTAGCAACTTCTTGGTCCTGGGACGGACGGGGTTGTACGTTTCGGCAAAGTCACATTTGCCATCTTCAGGTCTTATCGGATAACTTTCCCTCCAAGGCTTTTAAACATTTTCACTGCATTTACCCATCTGTTCTTAGGTCGCCTCCTTCTTTTTTCACCCAGCAGTTTTCCTTCCATCGCCTTTCTTTTGATCCTCGTCTCCGGTAGCCTCATCACGTGTCCCAGGCATCTAATGTTGTGATTTAGCTACGTCGCTTATTAATGGTTGCCCCTACAGCTCATAAACTTCCGCGTTGGTTCTTCTTATCCACTCGTCACCCACTTCTTCACTCCGTAAATTGAACTTAACGCACTCCTTTCCCACTTCTCTAGATTTTCTTGATCTTTCTTTGTTGTGGTCATTGTTTCTAGTTAGTATCGTTCCCAATAAATCAGAACTGCTCTACCCCTTCAAAATTATAGTGTCTATCTTCTTGGGTTACGATAGTTAAATATGTGATTTGTCTGAACTCAGTGCTCCGCTGATTTCCATATAATTTCGTTTTACGTTCATTAATTTGTAATCCTAGAATTTTTAAGTTGCCTCTGTACTGAGCAAGATGTCTTTCAACTCTAATTTCGATCGTGCTAGAACGGTCAGGTCAACCGCGTAGGCTATAATTTGGTGTCCCATATTATATAGGGTTCCTTCTGTGTTTATACCAGGCTTCATTATCATCCATTCCTCTGTTAAGATAAAAAGCATCGCCGACGGTGGACCTCTTGTCGTAGTCCTCGATAATTTTCGGTTTGCTACAATTTTATTGCATATATTTGTCAGCGCCATCTTAGTTGACTTTACTAATTTCGTTGAGATTCCTAGTTCTGGCATTATCTTGTACAGATGGTTTCTATTAACAGTCATATGCATGTTTCAAATTAATAAAGCTCGCGTAAATTCCAATTTTATATTCATAGCATTTTTCTCGGATTTGCCCAAGGGTAAAATTTTGGTCTGTAACCGATCTGTTAGGTCTAAAAGCGCATTGGTGTCTATATTTGGCTCTATGTATATTTGCATCCTATCCTTATTATAATTTGCTAGTATTTTATAAGTGGTATAAGTATATATTATATAAGTGGTGTGGTGGTAGCTCAGTTGGTAGCGCGCTCGATTTCTGAATAAAACGTTGATTCTGGCTTGGGTTCGAAACCGAAGCATTACTACGCAGATTTATAAAAATTATGATGTGCAACCCACCACACACAATTTCCCAAACCGGCTTGCAACCGTGGGATCTTAATGCTAAACACCTTCTCTGGAATTTCTGTCGTTCAGATTCGACGGTAGACTGTAGGTCCCCCGTGTTTCTACCTTAGAGCTGAGGAGAAACACGTGGCAGAGCAGAGGCCGATGCCCAGCAGTGGGACGAAAAGACTGTCAGTGATATAAAAAGTTGGTTAAATTAGTAAGAATGAGGTATTTTATAAACAACATTTCAAAATGCTATACCCTGGGAATTTTTACTTTTTTATTTCTCCCCCTTCTTGAAAATCGTATATATTACCGCCTGTGGCCATGCATTTGGCATTTTTCTAGCTTTTCAGATTTCCTTGACTAGCTTGTATATTTCTTCCATTACCGCCTCTCCACCATACTTGATTAATTATGCCGGAATCCCATCCTCCTCTGAACTTTTTTTGTTTTTGAGATTTTTTATTATTATCCCAATTTCATTTTTGGTCGGTGGTGCTACCGTTTCGGCTTCATTATAATGAATAATCTGATTATTATCAGATACTAGACTGGTTCTTGTGTTTCAACTTATACTACAACTACTACAACTATATCTTTAAAATATTCTGACCATCGTTTCAAATTCTTTTCGTCGTCCATCAGATTACCGTCTTTGTCTCGGCAGTAAATTCGATTTGTCTAAACGTTTCTTTTTCTTTTTCAAGCCTTGGTAAAATTGTCTCGCTTCTTTGGTTCTAAAGTTTTTTTCTAAATTTTCTAGCTCTTTTTCCTCATGTGTTCTTTTTTTTGATCTACATATTTGTTTTGCTATTCTTCTGTTGTTTGTGAGCTTATGCTTTGCTTCTTCCGTGCCCCTTATTTACCATGTTTATTATGGCTTGCTTTTTCCCCTCTACTACTTTCTCGTGTTCTTTGTCATACCAATTTTCTTTCGTACTTCCTTGGCATGTCAATTACAAACTTTTTGATTTTCGCTATTTTCCTTCTACGTTGGGGCATTTTTCTTTTTCCCGCAACTCTACGCTTAGCTCCTTTACATTCTTAACTCTGTTATGCTCGCTCTATAATTTTCTAATGTCACATCTTCCTATTCTCTCTTGTTTTTTCTTATTCTTATGTAGTACGATTTGCTTTATTTTTATTGTAACTAAGTAATGACCGGAATCAGCATACACCCCCCTACAGCTTGCCATGTTAGTTATTGTACTTATATGCTTTTTTCTACTAAGACGTGGCCAATTTGATTGATAGTATTGCCATCAGGGGATGTCTGTGTTCCATTGTAACTCTTTTCGTTGAAGATGTGTACTTATAATTCTCATATTTTTTTCTATTGCGAATCCTCAGTTTCAGGCCGTTGTCGTTGCTCTCTGAATGTTTACGGTACCTTCCAATGGGTGCCACATATTCTTCTTCCTTTCCCACTTTCCCATTACAGTCTCCTACTACAATTTTCGTGATGCGACTGAGATCAAAATCGGGATAGAAGAAGAAACAAGATGGATATTAAAAAAAACTTGCGAATGGCTTAAGAAAGTCACGCAGATCAGAAGATCGACAAATCGAAGCGAAGGGCTTGGGTGAAATGAATAAATAGTGCCTATAATGGGATAAGCATAGAGAAAAGAGAAGGAAGGGTTAGTGAAAAAATATTCAGTAAGGAAGGAGAATAGAGAAGACAGCTAATAATAAGAAATCGCAATATCTGTAACGCGATGGCAAAGTAAAATGTAAAGAAGAGAATAAAATATAGTATAAAATTGCTTAATGGATAGGTTTTCATATATTTCAATTCTTCTACGATGGTGTTACAGTTCATACCTTTAGTGCAGAATTTTAGCCAAATGGTTATAAGAAATTAAGTAAAACATGTATTTGCTTATTGAGGAAACTTAAATTAATTCAAAACCGCTAATTAACATTGAATTAGCAATTCAGGTCTTCGTTTGGAAGTACTGTTAAAAATCATACTTTTGGTAAAAGTACAATTTGACAACAATGCAGGTGCAAGGGTGCTATGATAAAAAAATCTGTTGTTTGCGTTTTGACACCTGTGTCAAGTAAATCAATTTTGAATTGACATTACGAATTCTGCATCAAATTCGCCTTTAGTTCGTGTTATTGAGTTGATTTGTGTCTTGACCATTATTATGGCGTATGCTATAAATGAGTACGTGGATATGGTTTGGATTCTTACGGAATGTGAGGGACACTGCAATGAAGCTGCTAGGGTTTACGCTCAGCGTGTTCCTAATAGAAGACATCCAAGCCACGTAGTAATTCGAGCTATAAATCACAGATTTCGAGAAACTGGAAATATCCTTCATATTCAAAATTGGGATAGAGGTCGTCTAAGAACTGTTAGAGGCAATATCTTAGAAGAGGAGGTGTTTGATCTGGTAACTGAAGAGCCAAGTATTAGTGTGCGTGCTGTTTCTAGAGTTGTTGGTGCATCAAAAACCACTGTTCACAGATCATAAAGGATGATAGCCTATATCCCTACCATAAAGTCAGGATGCAATATTTATTAGAGGAAGATTATGAAAAACGTATTACCTTCTGCAACTGGTTGTTACAACAACATAGAAGAAACCCAAGATTTGTAAATAATATTTTATGGACAGATGAAGCCATTTTTTACACGAAATGGCAATTAACATATTTGCACCCATGAAAATCCCCACGTCGTGCATGAAGAGAATTATCAAGTTAGGTTTTCGGTCAATGTATGGGCAGGAATCATAGATAACAAATTGGTAGTTCCTTTTGTACTACCTCAGCGATTGAATGCTAACAATTACTTGAATTTTCTAAATGACGAACTCCCAACATTGTTAGAAGATATCCCTTTATGGTTCGCCGCGATATGTGGATGCAGTTAGACGGCGTTAAGCGGCTATAACGAGAAACTGGCTGAGAAAATTTTATCTAAGAAACTGGATCGGCTGCGGAAGTACAGTGGTCTGGCCTCCAAGAAGCCCAGATGTAACACCACTGGATTTCTTCTTGTGGGGCCATTTGCAAAACATGGTGTAATGCCAACTGAAAATGAAGAAGAGCTAGTACTTCGTATTCGTGAAGCAGCAGCAACCGTTAATGAATCAATGCTCCAGGGTGTCCAACAGGCCATCGTTACAAGGGCAGCCAAATGCCGTGAAGTTGGTGGCAGAAATTTTGAACATGTTCTGTGAAATAAGTTAATTTTTTATGAAGCACTGTATCCCAATTTTTTCTTTAAACATTTCAACTGTAGGCCTACTGATTTTAGTTTTTTCCAAGTCGCTTCAATAGTGTTTCCACGTTTCAGATTCTTTAACCGGCTCGTATGAGGAAACTAAGCGCGATACGAAGTTCCTGTTTGCAATTTTGAGGTCTATATCGGTTGTAGAAAAAGTTTACCTGAAGCTTTTAAGGCAATTTAGGGACACTCTGTATATGTATACATATATGTAGTATTACATATATAAGATGTTACGTATTCGAATGTCTGAAACAGTAGGAGGTAAAACTTGATTATATCGAAAAAATATGGACAGTTTTGCGGCCACTTCACTTACACGCGTCATTTTCTTAAAACAAAACGTAACTAAACTGCTTTATATAAAAGTAAACCGGAAATTAATGCCAATCATTTAATCAATTAGCAGATAAACAGGACAAGTTATAATGTTTGCAAAGGTTGGTTATTGTTTTGCTATCGCTTTGCAATTTCAAAATTTCGTTTGTAGGTGAACTCTGGTAATTAAAACAGTATCCGCAGATCCCATCGACAAATCCATTAGGGAAGATATATGGTGACGGCTATACAGGTTGATTGATTTAAGAAGCGTGTCATTAATGGTAATTGTTCTTAAATCGATCAGCATGTCGAATGTTACGAAGATCAAAGAGTCGAGGAATTCCCTTTTCCCTTTTAAGGTTTCAAGTTTACATATCGTTAACAGACATTCGTCAAATTTCGAAATAACGTGACGTGCACTTAAAAAAATTCTAAACACACCAAAGACCAAGTGACCTCGGAGCGACCTATTGTACACTGTACTTTCACTAAATGTTAAGCAGTGACTTTCAAAGAACTGAATGTTAACTGTACCTCGTATCTCGAATTAAAATGTAAATTGTAGCAAATAACAGTAATAAAGCACTTTCATTATTCGATCTCGCTTTTTACTCTTTTATCGCGGAAAACGCAAATTCGTTCCGTATCGCGGCTGGTAAAACAAGCATCTAGTGTATAATTGTATTAATAATTCGCTGCAATCTGAAATCTAAAAGAAAGGCACGCAAGCGAGTGGTCATTGTCAGGTTGAGGTAGGTCAGCTCGTTTGCTCGAATGCCACATACTGGTTTTGCCTGATTCGTCTGGTTTTAACCTTGTCCTCTCACATTATCTCTGCCTTCAGTCTGAAGATAATCGTTTAATAAATTTCTAAATGAGAGGATTTTAAAATATTTTTCGGCTTGCATCGGAAACTGACGGCGTGAATCGAGCCTTATCGGTTTGGACCGACTCTTTTAAAAGAAGTAAAATAAAGGAAGGGGTCAAAAATGGGAAACCCCTAATAAAATCCATTGAAAGGTCTCCCCAAGGGAAATGTTTGGACACTAAAAATTGGTGAAGGTTTTATTTTCATAGGTTTGGTTGGGTTTCGTTTTGTGTTTTCCTAATTTACATGTTCAAGGTGCACTTGGTTTAATAGACTAGTCTAGTTTTAGGCTCCATTCAACCTTGCTCCTTGTTCTTGATTCTTTTAAATTCACATGTTGGAGTAACTAAATTTAAAGAAACTTTAATGTAACAAAATTGAACTTCAAAGATATCATTAAATTACATATTCAAATATAAATAAAAGTTCTTCTATTGAACTGAACCAATCGTAATAAAACTCCTTGTTTGTAGAGGCGTCAAGCAGGAAAAGGGTAACAAGATATATTTTGTGGTTAGTTTCGGAGAGGAAACTGTCCAGCTTAACAATTAATAATATTAAATCATAACTAATTTACCGACAGATAACGAACCAGGCGATAAGGGTTCTATACATAATCTGTAATTTTCTCATGTTAGGTAGCAACGAGAATTCGCTTAGGTTATTTCAGTTTTAACCCTAAAATGGACATAAAGCTCATCTCGAAAAAAATTAATTTTAAACACATTTGGTTTGTTTAATAAAATAAATATTCCTGAAGCTAAAAGTTTGTCGGATCGGGATAAACCGGATACTGGACAGACACGGAATGTTCTGCTTACATGGGCCGTTATCGACCTGCGTCGATTAAAAAAAAAAATATGATTCAAATAAAAAAAAAAGATGTACTATAGAACTTTATTTTCAATTAGAAAACAGGAGAATTGGGAAAACCGTTTAAACATTTTTGAAAGTCCTGTCATAATATTTTGTCGGTAGAAAAAAAATTCTTAAGCCGGCAACACAAGTAAGTGAATACCTACGTCTTGAACGGTATGCTTGTACAAATTTATTGCTCAAGCGTACCCGACGGCCTCCACATGGCACAAATATACTTGAACAGTGCCAGTTTAGGCTTGAACCATGTCGTCGACGACGCACTCGCTTTAGTTGCTTTCGTTGAAGTTCTCAGAAAAAAACAACAAAGAGAACGTAAAGACCGGCACTCGTGATTGGCACAATTACTTGCGAATGGACGAAGAAACGTACTTGAAACTTTTTATCAGTCGTTACTCATTTATCAGGAAAAATTAACAGCAACGTTGTGATTTCTTGCAACGGGAAGACTTGCCTAAGTCTCTGCTTCTACTATACACGTTCAGTTACACCTGCGCAAGCACGACTTGTACAAGTATACAATGCAGAAAATCAAACATTTCAGTCAAAATACTTGTGCCATATTATTATATGCACGCTCATGTAGACTTGGCAAAACAGCAGAGGCCAACAATCGACCTTAGACTACATCGTTTCTAACAAAGAGATACACCCATCACAAGTTTTAGACGTAAGGAGTTTAAACACGGCAGATACTGGTAGTGACCCTAGCTTAGTCATGGGTAAGATACTGCTCAACATAAAAAGGATAAGAAAAAGACCACCGCTATACCAACATAAGTTCAATGTAAAATTATTTCACGACCAAACAATAAAGGAATTGTATGGAAACCGATTGAAAAGAAAACTAGAAGACAGCCCTATACAGGACGGAGAAGACATAAACATCAGTTGGACTAAAATAAAGCAAAACATAAGAAATGCCGCGTTAGAAGCAGTAGGAGAAAGAAAAATTAACATTAACAACCAGGTTTTGCGAAGAAGTCAAAAACGATCGACGTACATGCAATAGTAGACGTAGTAGACGTAGTAGTAGTAGACGGTAGAGGTTTACGAAGAATATAAACAAAAACGAAATGAAATGAATTCAGAAATAAGCAGAAGAAAATTGGACTATTGGGAACAGTTCTCAAAAAATATGGAATATGATTTCTACGGTATCCAAAAACAGGTCTGGGGAACAATCACATCATAAAGAACGGAAATGAAAGATACAATAGAAACGGAGACTATCAAGAAAGAGAAATGGGTAGAATACTTTAAACATATTTTTGAAACAGAAAACGAAGAGATCGAGGTAATAATTAATGATACACCTGTGGAAATAAGCAGAAAAGACTTTGTAGAAGGAATACAAAAACTAAAAAATACAAAATTGTGTGGAGAAGATGGAATTCCAAACGATCTCCTAAAGTATGGAGGACAAATGTTAATTGAAGAAATCACCAAACTTCTGCAGAAAATACTAAATGAACGAAACATTCCGAGCGAATGAAGAAATAGCATATTGATTCCACTTTTCAAGAAAAGAGAAAAGAAAAAACGAGAAAATTACAGGGGCATTAATTTACTCAACACTGTATGAAAACTACCTGAGGAAATAATATGCAGCATAACAGACATTATGGTAGCGGGTACACTCTCCGCGAGCGCGGTGGAGATAGGTCTACTTCAGGGAACCGACCCTGCCCACGCGAGCCGTGACTTTCCCCCTCACATCCAAATCACCGAGGGATTCTACACGTCCAAAATCCCTAGATCCTACAAAAAACCCACATCAAAGCCATACCTACATCCTCCCTTGGCCAACACGCAATGGCAAGCGCGGCCTTGTAAATGCCAACATCCCTCCATAAATGGAGGAGGCTTATGTCCAGCAGTGGACCCTGAGAAGCTGAGAAGAAGAAGAAGAACAGACATAAACAGAGCCAACAAAACACGAATAAAAGTCGATGACGAGTTATCCGTAGAAGTTACCATCAAGTCGAGAATCGGACAAGGGGATAGCCTGAGTCCAATGCTATTTAACTTAATCATGGATAAAATAATAAGAAGAACTAAAGCAAAAGGATAAGGATACCCGATGGGAAACAACAGGATAAAGATATTATGTTACGCAGACGACGCAGTAATCATTGATGAGAGCGAAGATGACCTGCAAAGAATGGTGCACGAATTTAGAATAACTGCTGAAATTTACAATATGCAGGTATCAATACCGAAAACTAAGAGTCTGGTAGTAGCAAGAGAGCCGAGAAGATGTAAAATAGTAATTAAAGAAAAATCACTAGAACAAGTAATGAAATTTGAATACCTTGGCGTACAAATATCCAGCTATGGCAACCTTAGAGAGGGAGTACACAAACAACCTAACAAAGCGGCACATGGTCAGGATGTTTACGCGATGTCGTGTGAAGGAAAAAAAACGTTAGCCTAGAAAGTAAAGTCCGCATCTATAAAACATGCGTAAGACCACTTTTGACATACGCAGTTGAAGCAAGGGCTGACACGGCGGAAACAAAAAGAATACAACAGAAATGAGGACACTGCGATCAATCACAGGCAATACGTTAAGAGATAGAAGACGAAACAACGAAATTAGGGAAGCATGCACAATACAAGATGTTGTTCGGTGGTCCCGGCAAAGAAGGAGGGAATGGAACCAGCATGTAAAGGGAAAGAATCGCTCGATTAGGACGAGACGGAAAACCACCGGGAAGAAAACCACCAAAGAAATGGAAGGATAGTTGGCAGTCGACATCACAGCAAAATGGCCCGCAATAACAGGCCATGGCCTAATATAAGCATAAGAAGAGAGAGTATTAAAACTCGCCACCAAAATCATAACACAAAGAATTAGTAAGGCTTTAGAAGTGGGCGATCATGCACTGACGCA
This sequence comes from Limonius californicus, assembly GCA_014611495.1. Classification (NCBI taxonomy): domain Eukaryota; kingdom Metazoa; phylum Arthropoda; class Insecta; order Coleoptera; family Elateridae; genus Limonius; species Limonius californicus. The sequence continues at coordinate 1,675 of JABXWE010050752.1, read as the reverse complement.
GTCTTTATAGTAAGGCAAGTTATTGAAAAATCTTTGGAGTTTATCAAACCAGCCTATATGTGTTTCATCGACCTTCAAAACGCATTTGACAGTATCCGATTAAATGACGTACTCGACATATTAATACAACGACAAATACCCTATGCTCTAATTCAAACGATTAAAGACATTTACACCAATACCACTGTAAAACTTCGGGTGAATAACGAAATTAGGGATTGTATCCCAGTAGGAAAGGGCATTCGACAAGGCGACTAGGGAGTCCGCTCTTATTCAATCTAATAATGGATGAGATCATTTAAAGCGTGTAACACCTTGGAGGATATAGAATGGGCACCGAGAAAGTGAATATCTTGTGTTATGAGGATGACCCATTATTAATATCGGAAAACGAGGACGATCTACAAAGATCATTAATGAAATTCAAAACCACCTGTGACAAACATAATATGAAAATCTCCTCCGAAAAATCAAAAACAATGGTAGCATCAAAAGAACCTATACGATGTAAACTAGTAGTAGATGATAAGTCAATAGAGCAAGTAATGAAAATAAACTATCTAGGAACACAAGTATACAGCTAAGGAAACGTTCAAGGTGAAGTACGACAGTAAGTAAACAAAGCAGCAAGAGTCGCGGGATGCCTAAACTACTCCGTATGGCAAAATAAATTCCTCGGACTAGACACAAAAGTTAGAATATACAAAGCAGTAGTAAGACCAATAGTAACGTATACGGCTGAAACTAGACCAGAAGCTACAACAACGCAACAACTTATGGAAACAACTGAAATGAAAGTATTACGAAAGGTTGGAGAATGGATAGAAGAAAGAAGGAGAGATTGGAACCAGCATATATCAAGAATGAGGGAAAATAGTCAAAAGATAGCGCGATAGCCTATAGAACGTGGTTTTGGAACAGGCATAAAATGCCTAACACAGAAGAAATAAGAAGAAGATGTATACTTGTACAATAAATGTGTGCAAGCATACCGTTCAAGTATGCAGTGACGTGTGTGGTCGGCTTTATAAAGAATGCTGTATGGGCTTTTGTATTTCTGTTGAAATCGGTTTTCAAATTCTGATTTGTTCAGCCGGTAGTTAATATAATTTGGCCCCAAATCAGGTTCAGTTTACTACACAATTCACGAATTAATAGAAAACCCAAAATTTAGGAAAATGGCAAATTACAGGAAAATACGTAAAATTTTATTAATCATGGGGATTCTCCTAAGCGATATTATAATTAGGTTGGTATATTTACAATAAATGATAGTTTAGAAACCCACTGAAGATAAAATATAGCATAGGTCTTGGTTTTTAAAGAAAAAATAAATGTTAATAATTCTTTAATTCGACGATTTGTTAATAACTAGAGAACGGATTTTATGCAAACTGCATATAATGTAATTTTTGTATATCTTGCGAAACAATCGATAATGTGGACGAATCACGGTGTTTAGAGTTAATTAACACTAATTAGTTAATACATATTTTGCATATTTAGGCAAAGTCTGCATATTTAGACGTTTTATGCATATTTATGTATAAATTTTATATTTATGCATAAATTTTATATTTTTATTTTTTTTTCTGATTGGTTTTCAATTTTATGTAAAGTGGTTTTTTATAACATCATAGCTTGTTTTACATTTTGTATGAGTAAGGTCGCAGAT
>JABXWE010050749.1:0-14080 GCA_014611495.1 Limonius californicus | reverse complement strand
ACCCACCCACAGACAGACATTTTTTAAAAACCACTTTTTTGGGTTCCTAGAGACCCAAAACGGATATTTCCGTTAAAATCTCGATTTCGAAAATTTTCATGATTTCAATACTTACCCTATACCTATAAGGTATGGGAAAGTAAAAACTGGAAAACAGTAACGAACTTCCTCTTACCCAAAGCTGTAATTTATTAAAGTTTCTGCCCTGAAACTATTACGAAACAGAAAGCGAATATAATCAAACCAGGCGATTGTTTTACTTGTCCAAATAGAACTATTTCATCAGACTGTTCTCAAAACTAGGCATTTTCAAGCTGCTGTATAACAAATAAGTAATAATACATAAACGAACGACCTACTTGGCAGCTTGCAACCTGAAAACATTTTTAAGTTATTCCGATTATAATACTGCAAGTCGCTGTTATGTCCAGAACAAGTTTTCTGTTTAAACTTTGGAGGCTAAAGAGTATGCGAAGTTTTTCCCAACGATCCTTTCTCCATACAAATGGGTCGGTTCGGTAATAACTCGGAAGAAGCGCCTGCGTGGAACACCAGCCTGCTTAATGCTAATTCTTTTGACGGCGTTTTCGAATAATATTAGCGGCTGCTTGCAATTTAAATGAACTGTTTGTTCCCGGCGCTATTGCATTTTAGGCCGCATTCGTTATGCAGTCAAAACCCACCCTTAAGCCTGCCGTGGAATATGCTTATGTGCTCGCCATGCCAAGGATAACACTCAGATAGGAGGGCTTCGGAATAATGGGAGCACATTGTGATGATTTTTCGGATTGAAATATCCACGCTTTTGTTGACAACATTTTTTAGAATGGTTGGTGTTTTCCTGCCTCCCAAAGATTAAATCAACGGAAACAATGAGCGCAAACAAGCACTAAACTCATTTCTATGTACGTATAAATACATAGAAGACACAACAGAGGAAATGAGGCGTTAAGTTCAGTAATAACAATACTGTCGATCGCATTTAAATAGCTCGGATTACAGAATACGTGCAGCATTCCAAGTAACTCTAATTAAATCTGAAGTTCAGGCCGGGACAATGGTGAGATATTTATGCCGAGTCCTGGGCATGACAATTCATTGTGAACTACCCCTTCCTGGGCCCATGCTCTAAATTATGAGTGCACAAGGTCCACATCAAAAGGAAGGGTACAAAATTATAATTTATTGGAATAAGTACCGAGGCCACGCTCGACACAAAGGGAGAGTTCTTAAAATTCTGCATTTATAAATAATTAAATATGGGGGTAGATTATATTCCAGTTTTAGCATGAGAAAGCAAATTCGTGTGAGAGAATAATGCGTATGATAATTATTTTTGAGGGACGACATGAAAAGGCCGCCTTGCTCAGCCCTTGAACAAATTAAATCTTTGAACGACGTCGTAAATATTAGTTAGCGCACTTCGTAATTACTTCGAAATTCTAAGTGGCTACAAAGTGAATATTCAGAAACTATCCACGGGTCTAATTTATGTTTAAATAATCACGTAATAATTAAATAATTTTCTACAACAAAGAATTCTTTTGAATTTACATCGCCAGAAATATTACTTACATAATAACACAAAGCAACACAAATTCCCTGAAAATTCTGACACTAATTATTTATGTAAATGTATACATACCGAATATTTTTAACGCATAATTATGCACATGGCGGGACAAATTATATCACCGCTACCGACTTTCTTATTCTTACAATTATCATTTCCATTGAATTAAGAAACGAACAATATCATATGCAGCAACCAACGTAAAAAATCTGATATGTTTCAGTCAAGTCATTTATGGTATCAATCTTATGAATGCGACAACCGAGACGATTCCTATTGCGATATTCAGTCACTGTACGTTAACGTTGTAGAGCAGCAGATTCTCAAATATTCTCTATAATAAAATCATTATTCGTTATAAGTTATATAAGTTTTCTTAAGAATCATTCTGTATGGTTTTTGATATTTCAGTCAACTGAACATTGAACCGTAGAATTATCCTAACCCGACCTGGCGATTCAGAATTAAATGACATTTTCCATCTGGAAATCATTATATTCCATTCCGCCTTTTTCAGGGATGCGGGCCGTTTACCTGAATGCTGCAAAGCGAACTGCAGCCAATGTAAAATACAATGCGTATAGTATACCATCAAATCAATTATTTGTAAAGTCTTGCCATTGATCTGATTGTTAGAAAATTGAAAAATTGGCATTGATGTCGTGTTCATTATGTTCTTAAAGCATGATAGTTTATAATAAGGTGAGAAAAAATTAAGACCATATACAGGGTGGTGAATTTTTCGTTGCTCACCATTGGTATCTCGAAAATGGTAAGAGATACGAGGTCAGTTAAAAAAGTTACGTTCCTGATTTATCAGGAAAAAACTGAATATTGTGATTTCAGAAATATTGATGCTATTTCTATCAAACTTGGTAACATTCTGAGTTGCATGACATTGACAAAAATTTTCGAGGCCTTTTAGATTTCAGGCTGCGATAGTCAACTTTTTGTATCTTACGGTCACCATATTGGACTTTTACACCATTAGATAGATATACAATTAGCTTTCCAAATGGGTAACAAACATAACCATTTATTTCCAAAACCCTTGTTGAAATTTGAAATTTTGTTTAAATAATTTATAATATCGAGAATGAATTGAAAAACAATTAAAATCATAACTAAAGTGTACTGCTGTAATTCAAACTACTATTTATTATTATTATTATGGAGCTTCCACAGGACTTGTAGGCCCATCGATTTTGGTGTAAGGCAAGGATAAGCTAGTTCGTGCTATGCACAACAAGGCCCGACTCTGCTGGTTACCGTATTGGTGCGTAAATGTACTTAACCTGCCTGATGTAAGGTGTATACGCGTGGAGTCTTGTTACTCCTCTAGTACGACCGTAACACGAGGAGTGCTATTAATTTGATCCCCAATGGAGACCGGGATCCACTACCGACCACCCAGGGAATTAGAAAAATTTCCGAACCCCGGAGTAATTTTAACCGGGAAGCTTTTGCACTATTAAATCCAAAGCCCGACTCTCTTACCACTGAGCCACCCCAGTCTTTTTAAACTACTTAAATACATCAAACATTTTATTGGATTACCCATAAGGAGATAACAAAATCAAAAATACCACATAATTATTTAGATTCTTCAAAGTACGTTATTGAAGATGCAGAGGTCCTCAAATATATTTCGTCCATGGCTTTTTGGATAGCTTAGCTCGGAATGGAGTCAAGGGCATTTTCGAATGTGAGGCGAATATATCCGAAATTCTCAGCTGGGGTCGCATACTACGTACCCAACGACATTTACATTGCCCCACAGAGAGTAATCCATAGGGGTTAAGTATGGCGATCACGGAGGCCAAGGAACAGGACCATACGTGCCACGCCATGAATTTGGAAAAAGTGACTCTAAATAGTCAAACAATGTAGGCATTGCGAGGACCATCTACCTCTTGCTGATACTACTCATGATTTTGAAGTGCTGCGAATGGTAGTTGCAATATTTAAGAATTTCTTTAAATGAGAGTTAGCAATACCATACAATTTGTCAGTTTATTTATTGTTTCAATTGTTTTTCGAGGTGTTGGAAATTTTATAAACGATTTATACAAATTTTAAATTTCCACGTATGTTGGCGAGGTATGGCGCCATGACGAAATAAAAAGTAGACTATCATAGCTTGAAATTTAGAATGTGTAGAAAATTTCTGTCAACGTCATTCAACTTAGGTAGGTCAAAAACATAAAGTTACCAGGTTTAATTGAAATAGCGTCAATGGTAGCGAAGATAATATTTTTCTGAAATGACAATTTTCAGTTTTTTGTGATAAATCACGAACGAATCAAAATATCTATCATCATGAAAAAGGGCAACTTTTTGCTAAGTTAATCGATCTTGTATCTCTTACCGTTTCCGAGATGCCAACGGTGAGCATCGAAAAATTTACCACCCGGTATATCGTGATATACGTAGGTTGATTTTTGGAAATTTGTTACCATCCATTCTGCTGATTTTCTCGGTAGTTTTTTCACCTCATTTCAATATTAGGTGTATGCTCTACTAGTCAAAGAAACTGCAAGTTGAATAGAAGTGACAATAGAAAACGCTAATTTTACTTTATTTCTACTCACGTTTTAAAAATGTCTAGTTTACATACTATATGAGAAACGTATATTCAAAATTTTCAATTACATTTCCGAACCAACATTTCTTTTAAATTATTGTGTTGCATTAGTATATACAGGGTATGCGGAATTAATTACTTTTACTGAAATTGCATATCTGCTTTTACTGAACAAAATAAACAAAAAATACGTTTGATGATGATGACGATTTGAAAGAGCGAGATCTAGGACGCGGTTTTCCAAGCATCTCTAAGAACTTAGGCCACACTAAATTTAAAACAATTAATCATGACATCCGGGTGGCCTATATTGTTGATGCGCTATCAGTCAGTGGATTGAAGAGAGCTCTACCGTATGGAATGCACATATTCCTTTTATAAAACTTAGGAATGTAAATTAGCCTATTCATCCTGATTAAAAAGGAATGTTTTGGAAATAAAAATAAGCAATTATTTTAATACAACAGTTGGTACACTTTCTTTAATATCAATTGTTTAAGAAATGTTGTAATGTTTTAATTTAGGTATGTACTTGTAACAACGTGAGAATGGTGTACATATTATAAAAATTTCTCAGGCGACCGGGTGGCGCAGTGGGCGAGAGTCCGCTTCGCAACCGGTTGACCCGAGTTCGACTCCCGTTGTGGCCCGAATTTTAATTAATTCTGGAGCAGCGGGAGTGACTCGGTAGCATAGTTGGGGGGGGTTTTACAAGGGTGGGGCATGTTAGACTCGTGCATAGCGCTACGTGCGCTGATCCGAGGTAAGCGGGGTGGGATGAGAATCGTGGAGTTGCTATGGCAACTCCACGATTCTTTAAAAAAAAAAAAATTTTTTTTTAATTATTTCGATACGTATTTAGTTAATAGGCTTTAAGACAACTCGAATTATACAATTATATAGAGGGTGCATTATATAACATCCCGCGACCCATACTTTAGAATCTTTAAAGAATAACTTCGTTAAATGCCACAAATATTTTAAAATGGAAGCAAAATCTCCACAAAAAGCCACTAAAACATCCGCTGAAATGAACGATTAGGAAGTAGCATTCAACTACACTTTTAAATACGATAGACATTTTAAAACTATTCCAATAGATTCTCTTGTTTTCAGTTTTTACCATGAAATTAAAAACTATTTGTTACATAATGAAAAATTAAGATAACCTCGATTAAATATTAAACAAATGTTGGCAATGAAAACAAATTTTTATAACTGCAAAATTGTTTATTTGCTGAATCAGCACATGCAAACTAAATCATAGGTTCCAAATATTTTTCAATGCTAATTTGGCAAAATTGGGAAAATGTTTTTGCATGCCCAACCGAAATTTCCACATTTAAATGCATTTTTTTTGCAAACGTCGTTGTACAACCGTGGTGTTTAATTTCATGGTTATAAATATACTACAACACTTTATAAGAATTGCTAGAAAAATAGGGAAACTTCTATTTAAAATAAAGGTGGACATAAACACCAATTTGTGGATATTTTCCATTATAAAACGTATGATCTTCGGAGGGGTTGCTTAAAACACAAACATAAAAATATGCCTGGACAACTATATATAAAGGGCGAGCCAGCTAGCTGTTCTTCCTTAAAACTGGTTGACAGAACTCAACCCATAAGAATTCAACTGGAGAACATTACTTGGATTTTCTACAAAATATTTAACCAACATTGTTGGAAGATGTAGAACTGAATGGATGGAAAAACTTTGGTACCAGCATGATGGCTGTCCTGTTCACTACAATTGGATTGTTAAGAATTACTTACACAATGTATTTAAACGACATTGGATTGGAAGAGGAGCTGTGCATCCAAGAAGTTGTGATATCACTCCACTAGACTTTTTTGTTGGGGTACAATTGAAGAAATAGTACAGGGAACTCCAGTAGTAGCTGGGCATGATTTACAAAATACAATAGTCGAAGCGTATGCATCCATTACATCTGACATGCTTCCTAGAGTCCAAAGATTGTTTTTAAAACGAATTAAAAAATGTTTAAAAAAGGATTGAGGCTATTTTTAAACATTTATTGAACTAAATAAAACTTTGCTATTTGTTTTGTTCTTTTTCAGTTGCTAGTTTTTATTATATGACGGTTGCTCCCATGGGTTGGTTGCGTCAACCATTTTTAAGGGGGGACAACGTAGCTGGCCCACCCTGTATAGGGTATATAGAAACTATTGCTAATTCTTCCGTTATGAGAACTACAAATGCGAATATATTAGGCAACAATCAGAATGTATTGTAGGGTGTGGAATCAATTCACAAAATCTGACGTGGGTCAGATTTTTATTTTCTGAGCAATAAAAATTGGTGTATCTTACAAAATGCTGTGTAGGTACGTGTGTAAGTGTTTATATAATTTTAACAAAATTTAACGTCTCCGCCCATCTATCCATATACAAATACCCCATTTTCTCTATTTATATGCAAATTTTTAATTTTAAATTCCTCCTGTTTAACAACCACTCTCCCGTACCTAAAGGGCGTAAGTACTGCTGCATAGTGCCTGCATCTAGCATTCTAGGCATACCCAAGGGCATATGAACCCTTCTTGTCACAGCCACTCAAGGGGGCCAATCACTGACGTTTAAAAATCGAAGAGTGTTCTTTATGCACTTTACAGTGCAACCATTCTAACCAAATAATTTAAATAATCATATTCCCAGCGAAGGATATAAAATATTCAAAAAGATGTCGAAAAGATGGCAAACGCAATTTATGTTGTGTTTTTGGGTTGATTGTAGCACCAGGCACTCTATCCAATTACAATAGCCCGTTGGTCATGCACCATGCAGTAAAAGCACACTTGCATATCAGAGACACTTCCCGCTCCATATGGAAGAATTAAATTATCAGTTCAATGACCCCCGATAGGGGAAAATTTTTTCCCGTATATCAGGGCGTATTATTTCGCCTACGGTATTACGCCATTGTCATTTTAAGGTTTATGGATCACAATGCTATTGATTACAGGGTCAGTTGGAGTGTGGAACCGAACGCATTATTTTAAAATAACACTTTCTCGTGAGTTTTTTGTAAATGTTCAATTTTAAAAATATGGCTGACACAGATAAACTTCGAAATGCTCTTAAAAATGTAAGATTTGTTTAAGAAAAACTGAATCATTTTAGCGTGGGGATTGCCAATTAAAAATATAATTCAGGAGTTCCCCCGAATGAACTTGAACTACCAATTCTGTTCTTCCCCTAAATTTTCTCTCGAATAGTAATACCAAACATATTTCACATGTTATCTCTGACGTGTACACCCTTATGTAATTTTTTTACTGTCAATCGCAAAGCTAACGCCGTGCACAATCTTGGAATTGTTTATCAATCATAATGTTTTAGGAGCGTATTTCAAAAACAAACGTACACGATGATTTCAAGTAAAACCAGTTTAGTGGGAAGAAAAATTCGATTAAATAAATGGACCCTCTACGAAGTAAAGTATCAACATTTATTTGCATTTGTTGTTATAATATTATCTCTCTACTGTGTCTTTTCTTTCTTTCTTTCATTTGTAGTTCAATTTATGTCTACTATGAAGTTTTTAGGGTAAATGACACCTAATTTAATTAACGTAATGAACTCTAATTGGAGAATTGCCTTTAAGTTTCAGTGGAGCTGAACTGATTTTCAATTTGCTCAATTACTCGAAAAGTAATTTTGCAGGCAAGCGTAGAATATGTGAAATTGTTTTAACCACCGTATCCATAGTAAGGCAACATTTTGGGCAAAATTCATATACGCCGTGTGAAAAATTAGTAAAACCATTCAGAGATAAATACAATTTACTGAAACTTAAACATACATGGGAAACCTCGTCAAAATATATTCTAGTCATAAAACAAAAGTTCTGCAAGAATTAATGAATTAAGAAGAATAAATCACGACTAGAAATAAATTAAAAGAACAGAAAGTTGAAAGAGAAAAACTGATAAAAGATAAGACCAGAGAAGAACGCACAGAGACAATTAAAAACACGGCAGGGGGGAGTAAGAATATCAATAAACTTTGAAGAACGAATACAGAGAACAAACCAGGGCAGATAAGATTAACGCAAAGGAAAGGCCGCCGAGATAGCAGAAAACGGAAAACGAGAGTGAATTTAAGAGAATAATACCAATGAGAGTAGAGAATGTGAAAAAGAAGGCCAAGTAACAGGCAAAAACAGCGAAAACGAAGAAAGATAGATCAACAAAAAACAAGTGCAGTAGAACAGAGAAATTGTTAAACATGTAGGACAAAGCGCAACAGCAGAGATTAAGAACAAAGAAAGCCAGCGACGCAACAAGAGAGAAAGCAGAAAAAAGCAAGAAGCAAGAAATTAAGAGAAGAAAAGCAGAGGAAATGCATCAACAGATATGATGAAGGGAAAGGACCAGCACTGATTTAAAGTCTAAAAAATCAAAGGAAAGGTGCGAGAAGATTCGACAAAAGATTAGGGAAATGCCAGAAAAGAAGAAAATAGCATTTGAGATAAATAGAGAAAAATAGAAGATAAGGCTGACAGTAAACAGGAATGCAGAAGAAAGATTAAGAGGGAGAATACAACACGGAAGTGAAACTAGATAACTTAGAGGTAAAATAAATTAATATGGTAAGATAGATATGGCAGTGAAACTAAGAAAATAGATTGATAGAAAGAGTAGGGACCTCGATGGGGCAGTGCGAACAAGCACTGTCAGTCGAGGTCACAGTGAAATGCGGTACGATCGGCCGCGTGGTTGAACCCCGGCTGAGACGACGACCGTATTTCACTTAGTTAAGTTTAGGGTGCGTATTGCATGAATGTTTAGTGTGTAAGGGACGCCCGCGCCCCCCTAAATTAATGCGGAAACGGTTCGGAGCGGGGAGTATGAATGAATGAAATACAAGATTGATAGAAAGAGTACGAGACGAGACCAACCATTATCTTTAAACATACATACTACCCCGCTTAATGTGATCACACAGGACTCGGGAGTTTTTGATAACAATAACCGATTGGCCGATTGGTAAAATTTAATGAAACCATCCTTCCGACATTAGCGAACCAGTGTTTCATTCAGTGCAGATTTCACTTAATTGCCTTTGCCAGTGCGGTTTCTTTTAGCATTTTAATTGTCATATTTCTTTGCGACGTTATCTATTACAACTCATCTTTAATAATTTTGTACAAAACTGGTTGCGAAATGTTTTAATTGTACTGTTGCTTTCCACTGGCTTATTTTCGGCAACTTATCAAGGTGTTCGGCTATGTTCATTTTTTTCTTTTAACCTAAGATCACGTCTCGTTTTTACGTCAGCCATTCCAACAGTTAGCTTAAAACTGAGTTCGCTGCTGCCAACCAGCCTGCAGACTAAAAAAAAGGTCCGTTATACCATTCCAGCTAGAAACTACAAACAAAATAAATGCATGCAAATCAGGTTAGTGCTCGTGGAGGAAAACAATCAAGGAAAAATTAACATAAACCGAAGTCATGCTTACAGTGTTCTTCCTATATACAGGGTGTTAATTAATTGCAGGGACAAACTTCTAGGGCTTCAAGTATACACGAAAGCAAACATTTTTTGTTAATAAATGTATGGTCAAAAGTGTTTCCTTTCAGGGATAGAGCGCTTCTCAAAGATTCTTTAAGAAGCGCCTAAATGTAGGCAACACAATTTACTACCTATTATTTGTTTCCATAACGACAGGTTTTTCTATTGCTTCGTTTTGAAACATTTTGTTAATTAATTTATTTTAAATTTAATTTGAATTTGAAAATCGGGGAAAAGGGCTTCATTTATCCTGTATTAATTTCCGTGGTTATGGAAACAAATAGTAGGTAGTAAATTATGTTGCCTACATTTAGGCGCTTCTTAAAGAATCTTTGAGAAGGTCTATCCCTGAAAGGGACCATACATTTATTAACAAAAAATATTCAATATTCATATTCGAACGGCCCATGCTTAGCGAAAGTGATAACAATACCCGATTGATATTACCCGTGATTCTAATAAGCGGCGTGCACTGTATTATAGAAAGCAATACAGCAGACGCTCGATAATGGAAACATCAAAATTCCTACTATAGGATCAAGTGGAACGCCCAATAACGTAAACAACCTGTACAGCTCGATAACGTAAACACTTCGTTGATTTATTGATTTTCTGATGTACATACGTGAATCTCAGCAAATTATTTGTAGGAGCAGCGCTGATTTCATTTTAGTCGTTGTTAAACTGAAGTCAGACATATTGCATGCGTTTATGTATTACGACTATTGCATCTACATCCAACAAAGAAAGTGTTTAAGATTGAGTGACAAAGTGAAAATTACAGACGAGGTTACACTAAGTACGGGAGTGACACAATTAACAAAAAAATATTAATTGTGTTATGAAACGTTTCTTTTAATAACTTGCTTATTAATAAAATCGCGCTCGCTAATGTAAACATTTCGATAATATGAACACACTCGGGTCTCAATAAGTTCACGTTATCGAACGTCTGCTGTATGTTGAAAAAATAAAGAGTGTTGCAAAGAACAGGCGAGAGAACACATAAAATCAAGAAGAATATTAGTATAACTAAATAATCTCACAATTACAACAAAAACGATTCCTAACAATTCACGAAATTTCAAATTTGTGTAAATATCCAACCAAAATTAGCAAACTATGCCATTAGAAACCAACAGCCTTAATTTAGCAAAATTGTTAACATCTACAAAACAACCATTAGCAATGATTACGTTGCAAAGAAACGATGCCTACATTAGAAAACTTAACACCTTTGAAGCTGAACAATCTCAAAGCAGCAATAATACCGCAGTAGTTAAAAGTCGTCCAACACAAAGCCGGAAGTTCCGAGCTTCAGACACACGCTTGCTGTTCGCGGCACGCTTGATGTCACGCGACCAATGCGGATGGAGCGAGAAAGAAGACGAAAGGAAGACGGTAAAATGGTATTTAATTGCAGCTTGAGGAACGGTTACCGTTCAATTTTTCAGTTCGGACACTCGCACACCTTCCAGGATTTTCCTTTTGTATACGTTTAAGACTCAATTTCAGCAAGGAGAGGCGAATAGAATACTAAACTTCCAATGAAGAAAAATTAAATATTTCTCCCATAACTAAATTCTATTATTCTATATCCAATTATATATCCACCTACAGGAACTCTGAATTGCATCCCAAGTTATATAAAATTTCCAACTTCGAACATAGGACGGTCTCCGTAACTTTCTCAATTTATAATGTTGTTGCTGTTCGAAAAAGTTGGCAGAGCTTTCTGATGGGCGAGGCATCTCCATATCAACCCGGATTAAATCAGAATGATAAACTGAGAAACAAGAAACGCGCAGGAAAGAAATTAACGTTCGGGAATTATTTCAACCCTGGAATAATTACAGCATTCGTTAATTTATTTAGTCCAAAATACTGTGGCTCCAATGATCTGAAGGGCCTGCAGGTTATAATAATACGAGGTGTGTTCAACTGAAACCCATCTTTGTTTTATAAACAAATTATTCAACAATTTAATTACAAATAATTACCGTCACAGTTAAGACACCGATCCCATTGTTTTACTAACCGACGTATACCCTGCTCATGGAATTCTTGTGGCTTCTGATTGAAGATGTCTTCCACAGCTATCTATACTTCTGCGTCAGACTCAAAATGCCCACCTTCTAACGCCTTTTTCAGCGGTCCAAAAGTATGAAAATCGCAAGGCAATAGATCCGGGCTATAGGGCGGATGCTCTAAAATCCTCCATTTCTTTCGTTGAAGATTTTCTTTTACCACATTAGCTACATGAGGCCTAGCATTGTCGTGCAGCAAAATGACCCCACGCGTAGGTTTTCCTGGACGTTTCCGTGATATTGCTTGATGAAGCTTGTTCAAAGTTTCATTGTACAGATTAGCATTGACATTTACTGCAGGTTCCTTAAACTCTATCAACAAGGATCCCTCATGGTCGAAAAAAATATTAACATCACCTGGCCTGCAGAAGGTTGTGCTTTATATAGTATATTCCAATTCGTTATGTCCCTAACGGCTTAAGCGAGTCCACGCCTATCGCTTGTACCTGCCTGCGCTGTAAAAGTGCGTGAATTACCTTAGCTGTCCTTTGTCTCTTTTTAAACAGTGAGGCAAAGGAAAATAGAACGTTTGTGCGTACTTTGCAGCATACAATACTTTGGCTATTATATACGAATTGGAATATACTATACTTCTTCGGTGGTGGTGAACTTGAATGTTTCCACTGCATCGACGATAACTTACTGTATGGCTCGTAGTAATGGTACCAAGTTTTGTCACCAGCTACTATTGACAGAAGTGTCTGTGAGGTGTTGTAGAGATAAGCCCTTTAGCAAACATTTTTGTTCATTAGACAAGAGATGAGGAATCCATTGCGAACAAACTTTGCTGTAACCCAGATTACAAACAATCCTACATTCGCACCAACAATTTCTGAAATTTCTCTAATTGAAATTCGACGATTTCCTCTAATAAGGCCTTCCACCCATCCCATATTGTTTTCTGTTATTGCAGTACACCGTGCATCTGATCGCGGCTCATTCATAGTCCCTTCTTTTCCATTCTTAAATTTACGGTACCATTCCTTCAGAGTTGGGTACGCAATACATGCATTTCCAATACACTGCTCTGCAATGGCTGCACACCCTCAGCATAAAAATTGTAGGACCGCACTCTGATCAAACTTGGACGGATTTTCAACAACAAACGCCGTTTACACGCAGTTTTGGCATTCTCCCTATTTTGAATTTCTGAAGTATATATACAAGATTTCGTATTTTGGAGAGATCTATTGCATTTTTAAACATGCGGTACATTAGGATAATTACAGACGTTTTCGTAACAGAATTTTTAATTTTAGTTCGATTTCATGAGCCCTAGAAAAACTTCGCTATTGTTGTATAACTATTCTACACTTCGTATGGTTATTATTGTTAATATTTGAATAATCAATTCACAATGGCATGTTTTGTTGTATACCAAACGTGTTTTATTTATTTGTTTAATTGTTCAAGGTTTGGATTATTACAAATTAATTTTCGTGAATACTTGCAACCACAGACAGAGATATTTATAGAAAAGATCTGTATGTTAAACAGCAACATTTAAAAAATAGTATTTTTCTCTACACCCTACAGAGGCAGTTCTTAAACAATGGCGTTTGGTAAATTTCTGAGATTTTCTATTAAATGCCAGAGCAAATAATTTAAGAATATTACCACTGTTTGAAAAACTACAATACCTAAAAATTGAGCCGACGTTTAAGAAATAGAGATTTATATAAATTAACACACAACTACAATATAAGAAAAAATAGATTTGGAGATTTAAGTCCTCAAAAAGTAGAAATATAATAATAATTCGTTGAATATTATAAAATATGCACGTTCTATCGCAAACCCCAAAAATATGCAATCCCAACGTCTCACATGTTGCCAAAATATGAATTAATTTAAGTGCATTTTTACTACAGACAAGAAAAATACAAATGCACGTGTACATGTTTGTAAAAGTTAACTTAGTTAATACCAAAATTTTCATTAGATGATACAATTCAAAAAAGCCTGAAAAATTATTTTTTTTGACTGTCAAAATCATATTTTGACACACATACACATACAAATAAATTTGCAGTTGGACGATCGTTTATTCGAAAATTGTGAAAACGGTTTTCCGTTAATACTCAGATATTTAGAATGAAAAATTACTGAGAGAAGGTGACACCGCCACGAGTTGGAAATTTAAAGTTCCAAATAGCACCAAGTCCACCGATCCCTTCTCGCAATTCTTATTTGCTGCACTGGCACTGTAACTATTTTATGTTTGTATCTAACACTGAGTATATACTATAGACGGAAAATAGCGGTATTTCTTACGACACAAACTCGGAAAATATT
>JABXWE010050747.1:0-12178 GCA_014611495.1 Limonius californicus | reverse complement strand
CTTGTAAGTCTGTTCGTTACGAGGCAAGGTTTTAGGATAGCACTTGAACAACCGTTTTGAGGAAAATAACTCTACTGTTGAATAAAGATGATATGAACAGTTTCCAGTATGGGAAAGTCCAGGGAGGCAGTCGCGTCCACTTATTTATCTTGGTATGTTGATTCTGTTTCAACATACAGTCATTCTAAACTCTGCATTTATTTTCTATTTCACAATGTTTTTGCGATTTATAGTTATTGCAATCTTCTTCTGTAGCACTTCTTCCATTACTATGTGTTTCTTCGACATTTTCGAATGTCCGTGCAAGAATTGCTTCTGAAAATTATATAATTTTTAATAAGAATCTGCACTTCTAAAGTTTCTATATTTAAATAAATAACCTCTAAGGTTTCCATACCGTGTGAATAGTTGTTTCTTTTTAACCACGTTCAAAGCTAGATACTCCATTAATACTGATATTATTCATACGTCTGCTGAAAATGTTGGTTATTTTAATAGGTAGCGTTTGGTATCGATTGTTTATTTTCAGCCAAGTTTCCTTGTTGCTCCACCATCTTATGAATTTATTCCGCAACGCCGGAAAATGGTAATTTAAGAATTAAGAAATAAGACGTAGCTATATAACTTTATTACAGATTCCATTAATACGAAAAGTTTCATAGTTGTTTAACTTCCGTAACATCGTAATTTTTCAAGTTTTTATGTGTTCATAATTTTTTCATAACTGCTAGTCGGTCGCCTCCTATAAAAGTCCGCAATTTAGATCCAATTTAAGATAGCCCTAAACCTCTATGTAGTCTCATTAGGTGGAGGTAATGTTTATGACACTGTAAAAGAATTACTACGCGATAAAGGTTACACCCCGATACTAAATATCGTATAAGAACTGCAGGGTAACAATCAGTTTCGATAAAATTTACATCCATCGTTAGTATTTGCAGTTAGATCATCGTAGTCCCGGAAAACCAAAATGAAGTAGGTACAGAAACGGGCATTATGTCTACAGCAGTGTTAAACCGAAATACATTAGCGTAGCCTGAACAAAATAGTAACGAACAAACCGCAGGCTAATGTACTATGTGATATTATTTTGTATTCACGTTTGTTTCCAAATTGCAATTGTACGTGTTAACAATTTGGAATCCGAATAATCAGAACATATGGAAGAAATGTCTATGTTATTAAATATGAACATTCTATGAGATTATAAGGATATTAAAGTATCTTCGCAGCACATTTTGTAGCAAATATAGTGATATATGTATAATTGCTCTAAATAGCAGGCGAAAATGACATGTATATAAATGATATTGTTTAAAGGTGGAGTGCGTCTGTGCGATCAAATATCGGTTGGAGTGGCATTAACGTCTTTTACCTAAATAAAACGCGAAACAATGAATTCATACATATGTTCATGTTTTGGTGGCTGAAAACTATATTTTGGTTGTTGAAATACCTGTATACTTAGTTCTATGGTCGTTTCTGGAATCAAGATACTATGCTGGTATTTATACGAGGATGGTTCATCCATTATTATCCATAACATAGAAGGCATGGGCCGAGAAACGTATATTTTTTTTCCCAGAAACATCAATTATTGACTTTAATATATGTCAAGCTGCAGGTACTTATCTCCTTGTTTATAAAAGTTATACATTTAATATTACTGTGGTTTGGTGCTGTGGTTTCGTTGAAATGAAAAATTCGAGACAAGGGCTTTGTGACATCATCGGTCGGAAAAATAATGGCAACCGTGTTGTGGGATTCTGAGAATTTCTTCTTGTTTATTATTTACTACGTGGTCACACAATAAGGGGAGACTGACACAAAACTCATATCAAAATTTCGTAAAGGTATAGAACAAAAAAGTTGTACGCGATGTATTCCAGCAAGACAACACTCTCGCTCATAAAAGCTGTGTTTCGATGGCTGCTATACACAATGGTGCATTTGAAATTTTAAAACAAGCGCCGTATTCGCTATATCTGGCCCCCAGTGAGTCTTTCATGTTCTCCAAATTAAAAGAATATCTTCGGGTAACTCATTTTCCGTACGATGAAGAGGTGAAGGCTGCTGTGAATGAGTGGTTTGCAGTGCCCGACAGAGAGCTTTTTCCTAAAGACGTTTAAGCTCTGCGTCGTAGTAGTACTAAAGTGTGTTAACCTTTTAGGGGATTATGTTGAGAAATAATATTTTTCATTTCAAATGTCTCAGTCACTTGATTCTTTATCAGGAACAATAAATGATGATCCACCCCGTGATTTACGGAAAACAAACCATAAATTAAAAATCCAGAGGAAAAATGTTCACGGAAGAAGATCTACAAACAACAATCAGATATACAAATTTAACATAGGAATATTAGCTATCGTATTCAGCATGAAAATCGTGGAAACAAATTGCCTTAGCACATCTAGGTACCTTATCCTTACCTTAATGTCTTATCAGATACATTCAGCTACATCATATTTAATAGATAATGCGTCGATGGAAGGTTCTTCCTTCATGTTTAATTTCTTAACAATTAATTGTAACATTAGTATAAAAATAGGAGAAGAAGCGAATCCGTTTGTAGTTCCCATGCTGCGTTCATACAGGTTTGTTGTAGCTTGTGAGTCATGGAAATTATTTCGTCCAATGAAGGCAACGAAAATATTGCCTAGATGGCTACATATATGTCCTACATGTTGAATGTAAATCTTTTCTTGGTAGAATTCAAGAACTACATCATAAGAAAATGCGGACTGATGCACATTCTCGCGATGTAGCTCTTGAAGACACATTTGGATGAAAGAGAACATGTTGTTGCCAAAGCGCATAATCATCCAGCAGATTCAAAGAGGGTGAACGTTATCAAAAGTGTAGACAAGATTAAACGGATTGAACGGATGACAACACTGGAAAATTCTACAACAGCGCGAATGCTATATAAGCCTTTTCTTAAAATAACTCCACAGGATTTATATTTTATTTGAAAAAGCATTAATATCAGTTTGTGAATAAAATAAAAATATGAAACTAATGTGCTTTTCAGTATATCTGATTTATCTTCTAATTCTTTTTATCTAAATGATTTTAAATCCTGATCTAAATCATCTCAAGCTTGCTATTAATAACAGAAATGCTCACTTGTTCAAAATGTACCTCTGTTTTATTAATACATGTTTTCTGTTTCAGGACACTGGAGTACAACGGAAAATCCGCCCAGTCGGTTTCTGCTGCATGAAACAGAGGAACGAATAGTAGTCCTTCCGACCGACAAGAATCTTCGACACCTTCGTATAGTAACACATGGACGTGAAGTTTTCATTGGCTCCGAAGCAATTTCAGCAGTTATATCCAATACGGGTTGCTGTACACGATAAATTTGTTACAGAGATATAGGCTCTGCTATAATGTAAAACACAAACGACTTACTAGAACATGCTGCATGCTATAATGGAAGCAAGGGCTTCGTGACAACTTCATCCCGATCCACAAACAATAAACATGAATTTTGAAGAGTATATCGTCTCATTCAGGTAGCTTCTATTATTTATCTTAGAACACTTATCGTAAGAACCACTTGGGTTTGCAAATCACTTACCGAGAAATTAAAACTTTCATTTTATTTTGCGGTATGCTAGACGGGCTTGCTGTTTTGTCTGTCAAAGATGTATTATAGGTAATGGACTATTTACGCATCGTAATGCCCGTAAAAGCAACCGATATGGTCGACTATTTTGACACTACCTATGTACATGGAAGCTTTCGCCGAATAGTTTTTCCAAATGCAGCTAGAGACTTGGAATATCGCTACAAGGACTGCTGGAGAGGAACGAACGAATATCGGCGTTGAAGGATGTACGGGCAGTTTTTCAAACATTGTCAGCTGTGATCATGCTGTACCATGGACATTGATAAAGAAATGCAATTAGAAGAGGCATTTGATCAAAGTAAACTGCAGTATGTCGTCTTTGACAATAGACAATAGAGAGGCACAAATCATAGGATAAGACAATGTCGAACCAGTAGATACATTTGTCTATCTGGGGGTGGAACTGAACGCAAATGGAACAGAAGACGGAGAAATTCGCCGAAGGATAACCACAGCCAACGAATCCTACTTCGTTACGATCCTCATACTTAAATCAAAAAAACGTACACCATAATAATAAGCTCAGAGTGTACAAATCAATAATAAGACCTATTGTAAGTTACGAAAGTGAAGTGTGCGTTACAACAGAAAAAAAAAACGTGATTAATCCTCGCGTGACCAAAGGGGGTCACTGAGTTACCCCAAAGCTCTTTCTGTTAGTACTATTTCCTAAAATATTTTTTCTACGGTACCATGTTTCAGCTATCCTCGAAAATACTTATGTACACATAATCGTCATGGAATTTTATATTTATCTCATTTATTTTTATAATAATTTAAGAATTTGGTGAGTGGGGTCATCTAATTGCCCCGCTTGGCCTTCTACGTATCAACGATACGCCGGTCTAGAACAAGTAGTAACTTGTTCCGAATGTGGCAAGACCGTGTGTAACACACATAGAAGGGAAGTAAAAAACCTTTTTCTGCCTTGACTGTCAAGATGGTGCCGAATGGGTCCGGAATAGTAGGTTAAATTTTCATAAATAAGATATTTACAATAATTCCTAGTTCATAAAACCACAATAACTGACAGATTAATGTGGGGTAACTTAGTTACCCCGCTTGGACGATCACGTAAAATTTCAGATCTTGGTCATGTGAAGGTTAATATCGTCGAAAGGAAAGTACTGAGGAGGATACTGGCACCAATTGGATAGAATGGCATATGGAGATCCAGATACAACAATGAACTATACAGGCTTGTCAAGGAACCCCCACTCTCAGAATGTATTAAACTACAGCGGCTACAGTGGGCTGGACATGTAGTCAGAAGTTGGCTACTAAAAGGCCAGTGGCAGACCACGAAAACGATGGGAAAGCGAAATACAAGAAGATGCACAAGATCGCTTAGTCCGAGTTTGGAAGAGAGTGGCAGAAGACAGACAAGCATGAAGGCAAACTAGAAAAGGCCAAGGCCCAATTTGGGCTATAGAGCCGTAGAAGAAAAGGAAGATAAGTACGCTTTAATTATATACTGTGTTCCTAAATGATCATCGGAATTTCATATGGTGGATATGACTGTGGCGCGGACGTTGATTTATGAATCCAATAGGTCAGGAAAGTGCAGTTCTGATAGTTTAAATGTACTACGCGCGCAACTGTTTTCCCTGTACAGTACTACTGTACAATGTGGCGACTTCCGAGGATAATGCATTTTGTTACTTGCTTAATTCGGTATTTTCTGTACAGCGGACATTCTGGCGTACACTTATAGGGGATATCCTGTCCTACCATCAGCATTCTTCAATGGTATCAACAGTTCGACCTGACATCTTAAAGGAAAAAGCTTAGGACGTCTGCGTATATCAGACGAGCGAGTGAACAATATCAAACCGGTTTTTTTGCGAAATCCTCAGAAATCGGTGAGCCGTGCTAGACGTGAACTAGAAATGCCGAAAACAGCAGTGGAGATGATGCGAGTATGGTTGAACAATGTTGCTGCACGACAGTGCATTTCTTCGGGTGATCTCAACGGTCTTCTGACTTCATGCCACGTGATCTCTTTCTATGGAAGAAGTGAAGATTATATCATCGACGGGATGTGTGCTGTGTTATGAGTGGTACTCACTTGTATTATACACTCTGAAAACTTATACTACATCTGTTTTGTTTTCATATAAAGTTAATGTTTGTTTACCGCATGTGTGAAAAATTAAACAACTTTGAAATCCCAATAAGCATTTAGCAACACGGTATCTATATAAATAGGCAACTAAACGTAACACTCTAGCGAACTAATAAGCGGCTAAAGCGCAGTGCTGGGTGTACGACGTAGCAAAGGTATACACAGAATTTACTACTCTTCCAATGTTCTGTCCGATTAAAAAAATACACTGTTGTAGAAACTAAAAATAACAGGATAATTCTGAACATTCTAACTCATATTATCGTTGTATTCAGATAAAGCAAGAGGAACTCATTCTAAAATAGAGGCATCGACAAGAAAAAGAAGGACATTAACATGTTTATGCAAACAGAAAACTGTGAAAAGTGTTTAACGTGTCGCCTTCGTCGTCAGTACGCCGAGTAAATCTTGTTTTTATAGAACTAACAGATCACAAAACCGTAGCAGGAGGTAAATGTCGAACGTAAATTCGAATTTTCCTTTGTACGTCGTGTAGCGTTCTAGGCGCACCGTGACAATTTTTCAACCTTATGTCTCCACAAAGAAGAATTCCGAAACAATTTTTATAGAATTGGCTAGAGCATGGTCGTGCTGCCACCATAAATTATTTAAGAAATTTTCTAGAAGTTGATTAAGTTACTACCACATTTCCTTGCGCGCTAAAGTGAACTACATACATCAGTCAATCTGTTGTGGATAAATATTGAACCTTGATGTGTTAATTTACAATTCCACATTAAATATTCAGTGACCTTCTATGTTGTCCTTCCTGGTTCTAATATATATGAGCGTTAACATAGCTACACATGTTATGTAGTATTACGAAGATACGGTATCTAGATCGTTTCGTTTGGATGGAATAATTACTTGATACCTAAAACTTCTTGTTGGTGTTACAATAACAAACCGTAAATCCACCAAGGACATAATAAAGTTTACATATGTTTTTGTGTCAAAATGCCGTATCTAAAACAAATTATTTTAAATTTAGCTGATCGCTTACATAATCTTTCATGTATGTAGAATGAGACTAACAAACAATTACGTTTGTACAGGACATTGTACATAATTCGATATTTTTAACTGTGAAGTACGGGGGCTGTGATTGATTATCGATTTACAATAATGGTAATTAACAATTAGCACTCAATACCAAAATGTATAAGAAATCGAACTATACAACTATACACTAGTTTACTTGCACGAGAAGAAATAAGTCGTTCTTCAGTTATTATTTTGTTGTTCCTTAGTTATTATTTCAAACTTGATATCTGTAACTAATCAAAATTGCTTATACTTACTCTGGCTGTCAGTAGTATTTGGAGCTCCCTGAATAGGCGCGAACACCTTGTTTATCGGCGAATAAATATTAATGTGGTTTTTATCAGAAAATTAAGCCCCTGAGAATATCATACATGATTCTCTTTAAAATGTTTTAAGACTGTAGGAGCTACTACAATTCACCTGTAGTTAAACAAATTTTGCCACAAGTAAACCTGGTAAACAATTACGTGTAGTTATTTAGAAGCGATAGGCAGAAGAATTCCTTCGTCGTTTACTTATCTGTACCTATCCTCCTCTCCTATTTAGCGTTTAAGTATTAATTATTTATATTCGTGTTGAGGTTATTATTTGAATAATCACAATTACTAAAAGCGGTTGTAATTGAAAATAACCACTACTGGAAGTGATGAAGTTGAAGGACTGAAGAAGTAAAAATGTGGAAGATACAACGACTTGTATCCTCAATAATGGTTATACCGATCTTTAAAAATTGCTTAGAAATTAAGGAAAGAAAAACATAAATAATACTAATATATTAGATCCTGCCCCCAATGTGAAATTTATGTGTTTTTAAAGAGACATTTTAAAAAGTTGTAAATAATGACACATTCGCCTATTTCTTCTATCTGAAGTCATAAATAATTTTTATTTAACCCTTAGTTAGTCGCTCTACCATTTATAACATAACTAGTCGCGCAGTGTATTCTGTACACTGTGCGTAGTTAATGTTAATTTGACGGTAGGAAACAAAGATATAGGGGTAATTTTTTTAATTTAGTATCTATAAATAATAAGCAATTATAGTAAATAGTTGAAAAAGGTTTATTATAAAAAACAATAGTTATTTAATAAACAATACATAAGTATACAGTATACAAAAATAAACGTAGCTAATTTATTAACATAATCTTTGTAGCAACTAAACGAAAACGAAAAATAATTTATAAAAAGGTATTTTAACTAGGTACCTAACTTGAAATGTAGATTTTATTAGAAAATATTATTATTTGTTTAGGAACTTTCGTCGGTAATTTCGCCACTTATTTGGCAGTTAATACATACCATTACACAATGTTCCTTACAAGCTAGTACTTTACAGATATGACACTGTATTGTAGTTACTCTATTTTTTTCCAGTCGCATATTTGACATTTATCACTTCATTTGTTTCCTAATTGTGCATTTTCTCTAGTTTCTTTGTTTGGTAAATATTTTTTTTTAAAAAGAGTTTTATGTCAACATGTAAGTTTTTCATTTCTGCTCTTTGCTGTAGATAAGGTTTCCTCAACGAAAGAGATAATTCCTAAAAAAAATTCTTCTTGGTCTCACGTCTTGAGAAGAAAGATTATATACAATATTAGCATTTATACCTGCTACGTTTAACATTTGAAAAAAGATAACTAATGGCCATCTTCTTGTTCTTCTTTGTACGGTGTAAGTACCGCACATTTGGTCCACAGTATCGATGCCACCTTTTGTAGAATTATAAAATAAAACTACCTCAGGCTTTTGAGTATCAGCATCTACTTGATCGTTTTCATGCATAGTTGACAATAAGAGAACTGCTTTATTCTGTTTCTTGCTGTAAGATACAAAAGTCATATCTTTTTGGAATGCAAAAATGGATGAAGGAACTGTTAGCGATTTGTTTGGAAGAAGTTCACCCGGTATTTCGGGTTTATTTTTTTTATTGTACCAACCAACGTAATCCTATCTTTTAGAAAATTCTCGGCTAAGAGGTAGCTGGTGTACCAGTTATCGCAAGTTAAGTTTCTATTTTTACCTTTATAAGGCTCTACTAGCCTTTGGACAACATCAGCGGGAGAGTTGGAATATTGGTAGGGACCGTCCGGTTGTTTTCCGCAATATAATTCCATATTAACAACGTAGAACGTTTTTGAATCGCAAAGACCATAAACCTTTAGCCAATATTTTGCTGGCTTATTCGGAAGATATTGTATGAAGCTACAACGTCCCCTGAACGGTATCAACGTCTCATCAATGGTCATAAACTCACCAATGCAATAGTTTGTTTTACAATTAGAAACAAATTTCTCGAAAGATATCTAATAGGAGCCATTTTATCTGTGGCTCTTCTAATGGGTCGGTCATTTATATTATCAAATCTTATGGCTATCAGTAGAAATAAAAATCTTCTAGCACTCATACAAGCTCGGAAAATTTCCGAGCCGGTTCCGTCATTACACCGTAATTCATTAAAACTAGTGTGGCTCTATTTCTTTAGACCTGCCAAGAAGACCAAAAAGTGCCAACATTTCCTCTCGAGTGGTTTCTTTACAATTTCTAGCTCTGGAACATGCGTCTTGCTGCGAACGTACGAAAATATTTGTGGAGTTACAAATTTCATTTACAATTTCAATTGTTATAAACCGAGAAAATGCCATCATTTCATCTGCGACATCTTTTTTATTTAGTAAAGGTCGAGGGAAAATTTTTACTATATTTCGCTGACTCGTTTTCTTATATTTGGAAAAGATTGGATGCTTTTTCCGGTTAGTTTTTTTATTTTTACCTATGAAACATTCGCCTGCATTTTCAAATGTTTGGACTTCTGCACTTTCAAATTCTTGCCTTTCTTCATCTTCTTCAATTTCTTCCCCCTCTTCTTCGGAATCGGTATTATGATCGCTTTTGATTATTTCTTACTCTGAAGCATCGTCACCGTCGTCTACTTCACCAACTTCATCCTCTTCTACTAATTCTTCCATAATAATTTTCGCCATATCTTCCAGCTCTTTTTCAGACAGTCGATTGGGATCTTTACCGGGTGTTGAATACCTAAAAAGTACAAACGGAATAAATAAAACAGTTATTCTTAACGTTATTTTCAATCCGCCCGTAGCACAACTTAAGAAAAAAATACTTACATTATTAGTCGCTACGTGTTCTCAGTACACCTGACACAATTGCAGCAATCAAAACTCGCGTAACTTTTATCGAAGACACCTCTATCTTAGAAGACTGTTGAAGCACAACTAGCTTGAGGGATACCTAAGCGCGCAATGCCGTATATAGAAAAATGAAAAAGTTATACGCAGGTATATGCGTTCGGTGTACTCAGTATTCAGACGCGACTAACTAAGGGTTAAATTCTTGTTAATAATAATTAAAAATGGATAAATATATCAATTTTAGTAGCGTAATTTCTCTGTGGCTCTTACACACTTAAGCTTCTCTGATGTCATAATTATAAAGCGGTATTCATAATATATGACATTCAAAATTATAATTTAGTTTGATTACCACCTATTTTTTCCTTTACTCGTCTTCATTGTAAGAGTATCAGCAGTATTTTGTTCTAAAGATGTGTTAAGAATAGTGATGAAACATTCCACAAAGTATATATTTCTTTTTTTAATATTCCAGGAAGTACAATTTAAAAAAACTTTAATTTAATTTTCATCTTGGTTAATAAGTATATTTCAAAATTCTAAGTTACAGCCTTCAAACCTAACTAGTAATTAAAGTAGCGTGTCGCTTTAAACAAAAAGCAGCTAGCAGGAGTAATGAGCTACAGAAACCAGTAACTTTAGCGGAAAATTGCGTAGTAACGTTTTTGTTGCTGTAATATAACTACATTATGAACATATTTCTATGTAACAATTTCAAGGAAACTTTAAACTGATGTACTTAAGCTACGGCCGCAATTAGGGTCATATAGTTTGCTGAAGTAGTAAACACGAACTACAGAGGTAAATAGAAATTAGTAATAATAGCATTTAATCCTATACATCCAGTAGCGATATCTTGATATATTTTATTGTACCACTTCTATATAGTTTGACATTTCACTGAAGCAGCACGTTGTTCTTTATTTAATTGATTACAACAGTGTGTATTCTTATAGATTTTCTAGTTCTTTGGTTGTATACATTTTAACGTAACAGTTAGAGTGAGCGAAAACTATTCAATGTAACCAATGTGACCAGGTCGACTTTCGAATTAATGTTTTTCAAATGAATTCGCGTGAATTTCAAGCGATTTGACTTCTGATGCGCGAACAGTATGTGATATTGAGTTCTGAGAATATTCAGTGTATAGACATAATTACTAAAGGTTTTGTACGACCATGAGAACTGTTAGCAAATATACGATATGTGATTTAGATGCCTGTCACATCAAAATCTGGCTACTAGGACAGTTTCTATTTATAGCGTTTTATTGATGAGGAAACGGTGTCACATCGCCACTACTTCTGAATACAAAGGTAAACCCAAATATTCGCAATTATTGGGAGCTACTACAATCAAGATTGGGATTTTGGCATTAAGATCCCACGGTTACCAGTAGAATTGGCCTAGCCTAGCAATGTTGAGGCGTAAAACCCAAACCGTAATCGACTGGTTTCGCAGCTATCAGCTTGAAAATATTCATTGTACAGCTATTCACTTAGTGATTCTCGGATTTAACATTTTTATATAAAGTCAAAAATTGCGTGAAAAAAGGTATCGGTTTTTTAAAACTATTAAAAGTCCAGGTAGCCAGAAGAATGAAACCAGCTAGTCCACTTCTTAGTAACAATTAACTTTTAAATGCACCTACCAAACTAATACAGAAGTTACAGACAATAACATGACAGGAGCAACCTATTTACTTGGGTCTCGTAAATAATGGAATAAAAATGACCGAAAATTATGTTGAGCTTTACATATGTGGCACATTAACGCGCAACATGAGCATAAGAGAGACGGCCACTACGTTTCTAAGAAAGAAGTATAGTTGCATATGCTGTACAACTTTATAATCACATTACATATTTTACAATGAAATATATTAAGCACATATCTATCTATCGATCTACCTATCCATCTATGTATTCATCTATCTAACTACCTATATACCCCTCTATCTATCCATCTATCAATCCACCTATCTATCCATCTATCTATTCATCTATCAATCCATCTATCTATTCATCTATATATACATCTATCTATCCATATATCTAGCCATCTATCTTCTATCCATGTATCTGTGGAGCTATCTATGCATCTATCTATCCACCTATCTAGGCATCTATCTGTCAATCTATCTATCCATCTATCTATCCATCTATTTATCCATCTATTTATCCATCTTTCTATCAATCTATCTATCAATCTATCTATCCA
>JABXWE010050746.1:0-15938 GCA_014611495.1 Limonius californicus | reverse complement strand
GT
This sequence comes from Limonius californicus, assembly GCA_014611495.1. Classification (NCBI taxonomy): domain Eukaryota; kingdom Metazoa; phylum Arthropoda; class Insecta; order Coleoptera; family Elateridae; genus Limonius; species Limonius californicus. The sequence goes on along the minus strand of JABXWE010050746.1, from coordinate 15,936 downwards.
ATTTCGTTCAACTGGCATAAATATTGTAAAAAAGGTCTCTTGCAGTACCTGGACTAATGAATGCTGCCTGATACATCGAGGACATTCTTCTGTAACCCGTATGGGTCCTGGATGTTTCTTACAGCAAGATATTGACCGACTACACGTAGTAGCTTAGACAAGAAGGTTCCTGGAAGAACACCAAATTCCCTCGATGGACCGGCCTGCTATTAGTCCAAACTTTAACCCAATTGCGCATTTATGAGACGATTTGCATCAGATCAGAAACCGACCGTTCGTTTAGAAGAATGGATCAATATATTTCAAGAAGGTATACGCAAATTGATTGAAAGTAGCCCGCGACGATGCCGGCTGCCATTCAAGTTCATACAGGTCATATGCGCTGCTAGATTTCTTTTAATGTTCAATTTTTCTTATGAAGTTCCCGAACCTAGTTTTACACAGTTTTGCCATGTTTGTTTGTTCTTTGGGTTTAGAAGATAAGAATAATAAAATTATATTAAATTGTTTCTTGCTTCAATAAATGATAATCGAACCAAGCGACCGACTTTCGCTTCTTGCATTTTCTAAAAATTCTCATTAAGTGATTTCTTTAGTGTGCCACTGATTTATTGGTGCAGTATATTAACATTAAAAAAGCACTACAAAAAAATACGATAAAACGTGTCGTATCTATGTCTCACAAGCATGTCATATGTGCGTTGTATCTTACTAGACGTGGCGATCTTCTTTCCTGTGCTTCTATTGCACGTTTTAATGTACCACAGACATAGAGGACCTACAGCTTAACGTGGGCTCCGAAACACGGAAAAACACTTCTACTTCACAGAAGACTTACTAGAGGAATACCTTGTTGGTTTGGCATTGCTTTGTTAGGGAAAACGGCCGTTAAAAATCCAATGTTCCGGTACTGGGAATTAAACCCCAGGCTTCAGCGTAGAAGTCCAACACCCTGACTTCTAGCCCATGATAGTTGTATACTGGAAAGCTATGAAATACCTGAAAGTTTATGGCATATGGATTAACGGCTTTAGAACGCATTATGTACAATGTAATAAATACCATCAGAGTCGTAGAATGTTCAAAAGACCGCAGAAAATTCTACAAAAATCAGTGAATTTATATTAGAGCTGTCAAACCGGTAAAAACTTATTTTCTTGGCGAATCTTTAAAGACATCAACTGGTCTTCAAAACACATGTACATACGTTTTTTAAGAGGCTCCTAAAAGCACAGAACAAATATTTTGTTAAAAATTTAGAGAATTGAGAAGAAATTGAATTTACGTTAAGCGCAAACTAAATTGTTTTTGTAAAATTCTCATGTATGAGATAAAATGCTATTGCGTAATATGTTTACTCTTTGCTTAAAAAAAATGTAACAAATATTTGTTAAGCAGCTTAAATATTTAACACTAATGAATCATAATGAAAGTTCTGAACTTAAAAACCTTTTTCGCTAGCTTATGGGATCAATAACAAGTATTAATTAATATTGAAGCGTTTTGCGCACGGTCGTTGCAAAACAAAGGCGCGGCTGCACGTAAAAAACTAATTAAGAGGAAATCTACGTTTGATTTAAGGGGAATGACTTGTTGAAGTCTTATTATTAAAACTTCAACTTTTACGCTGAGATATTGCTTTATCGTCGTGCATAAAAGAAACACATAGACCGGAAACAATTTACAAGGAAAATGGAAGTACTTGCTTGTTTGATTATGACACTAAAATACGTGCTATAAGTTTAAGGATTAGTAATGTAATATTTTACGGAAACCATCCTAGAGATATTTTATTTAGGTATTTAATACATTTATACGGATTTACTTAAATAACACCCCATATAGAGATAACAATGTATGTACACCTAATATTAAATTTCAATGTGAAACCCAAGAAATCATCATATCAGTTTTTTTAAATATTTTCTTATCAAGAAGATTCTAGTTCCACTGCTGTTCTTGAAAAGATTCTCATGATTCAAAGAGGGTTCTATGTATGAACGCAACACAGGAAACACCCGAGTAAGGTTGCTAGTTGTTCTACAGTCATGACTTGATTTACTGTTTTCTATTGACTAGATCGACATGTGATGACGTTTTTAGGCTTTTGGATGCCTATAACAGATATTTCCATTACCCCACAAAATTGAGATCTTTAGCATAGCTGTTATATGGGAAAATAAAATGAGGGAAACAGAAGACTTGTTGAAGATTATTGTGGAAGGTTAAATAATTTCTGAAAGTTTTGAAGATTAAAATAGAACCGGATTTAGAACCCGTCTTTCAATATTGCCATAAAAGTCTCCCATAGTTGTCAGGCGCTATAAACTAACCCGTAGGATAAATCTAACCGACAGCGTTTCCGAGTCTTTCAATACAACTTATCCTGTTGGTTAGGTGTCGGCCAAATTCTTACTGATTAACTACCACTGGGTCTAAAGAATGTGGGCTAAATCTCGTACAATGGTGTGCGGAAAGGAAAGCATTATCTTAATAGCAGGGAGTTAAACAGAGATACCTACAGTTTGTGTATTAAACGCCGAGGGGTTGTGAACGACGTTACTCAACGTCACTTGCCGTAGTTGGTAGTAAAATATGGGATTTAAATTTGCCATTGTATGTGTAACCCTTACAATAATTTTTTCTGCGGTAGTTTTACTAACGCTACTAATTCCACCTGCAATGAACCGCTTGCATAAAACCGCAAGGTTACGTAAAACCAACTGCGCCATGGTTGTTGCACAGTGGTTTATGAAATATAAACAATTTCGTCTACATAACTGTTTACAGTGGTTGTCTTTAATTTAAATATTAGGAAAAATTTAAATCATGCGAAAAATCTAAATGATTACGACGATAAGTCTGCTGTATAGATTTACAAAACTAAAAATTTTTGCTTCTTCAATGTGTAAAATTTATCTATTTATTAGTAACTACATCAGAAAAATAGTAATAATTTTTTCATTTATTTATTCATTCATGTATTCATGCATTCATTCATTCATAATCGTGATCCTCGTTTGTACCGTTTGGCCAGTGTCGATTATGTCGAAGAGAATTTTATTTTATTTTATTATTGACATTTACATCCGCTCGAAATGTTTCATATCGCCTTGTACACACTAGTAGCTGCCCTATCTTGCCGATATAGTACTGTCGGCTGCTTCTACTACCCGCTAAGTTGAAGTAAGCTAACATCTGACGTAGACTATCGGACGATTGAAAGACAGAAAATACCGTAAGAAGAAGGATAAATTTGGCTGTTAGCTTACCTAGAACTTTATCGGTACATTGAAAGACCGGCCCTTAGGGTAAACAACAGCAATTTACCCACCTTGTTGGGTGCACCCTTATACATGTTACTGTAATTTTCAAAAACCATTATTTAAAATTGTAGATTCTCAGTATTTCCACAGTTATTCCATTTTTAAGAATATTTGAAACATCAATACTCTAATACTTAAAAAATAAAAAGTACTTTAAAGTTTAGGAAAATTTCATTACCTGTGTTTTCAGTATGCGTTATTAATTTCATATAAATAGTTAATCATTTCCAGCGTTCAATATTCAATCTAAACAATTTGCCAGGAAATTAGTATTACAAGTATGCATTATTAAAATTTAATATGAACTCTTTGAATGCATACATGAAATTTTCAAAATCTTTTTCACTGACGTTAAAACGATAATTTTCTAGTTTTCCCCTTCAATTGTATGTTCATCAAGCCCAAGCTAAAAATATAAGCCCTGTTTGCTTCCTTTCTTAAAATAATTGCTGTTTCAACTCCGAAAAAATGATTTCAATTTAAATTTCATTTACATTACATCACCCTGCACTCGCACAAATCAAAGGGCTCATGTTGGGGGTATTCTAGCCCAATATGGTTGGGATTCGCTACACACCTCTGGCAAGCATCCTCAATTTTATCGAAAAGGTGAGTGGGTTTGTATAAAAAACCAGAGTGGTGTTTGTTATGGAGGTAGCATAATAGGCCCGTCTTTTGAGGTTCAAGTGCACGTAAACTTGCTCCCTCTCCCTTCCTCATCCAAAATTTAGAAACTTTACGTCACCGTCCTTTTTGATATGTATTACATTTATGTTTCTCTTAATGTTACACAACCTAAAATTATATGGTTGTCACGTCGTTTATAATGTGTATCCTTAGTTGAATGATCTTATATTTGGTTATGTTTTTATGGCCAGAACTGCCTCTCTGTAAATGTGCATTCGTAGTTGAATTTTTCCTACTAAATATATCATACATATCTATAGAAACCGGTATACACTACACACGTTCTCATCACAAGCAACCAACACCAACTTTCAAATTAGCCTAAAAGTTTCCTTACCATATTTTGCATTTTACTATATCTTATTTACGATAATCAAATGCTATAAGTCAGACAACAAGTAAAAGTTACGTGTGAGAGGACCATGACGTTAAATCCTTTGAAAGTAAAGTAAAAATTTAATTATTATTTTGCAATCGACCAGCAGCGATAGTAACGTTGTTAATGCGATTTTTGTAATGCATACAAATCAATTCAAAAAATTGTATTTTGTTGAAATAATATCATTTGGAACTTGTTAGAAAACCCTAAAGACAAAGTGAAAACTTTGGAAAAGTCAAGAATTTACAAAATTGACTCACTGTAATGGAAAATAGATTGGGCAAACTAAACGTAATACTGAGGTTACGATTATAGAACATGTAGCTCATTTAAAAAATCATAGGTTTGATAAATCAAGTGTCGCCCAACATATTTACGGGAGAGAACGCGGTAGAAAACTAGAAAATATAAAATTGTAAGAGGAAGTATCTTCAACAAAAGAATTGAATTGCTATGAGAGAGCATTCATATTTTCAAAAATAGGGGAGATCTTTTAAATTCAGATAATAGGCCAATTCTTAACTCTTAACTCTTAACTTCTTAACTGTTAGATTATTAGCATTAGATTTCAATTATTGATAAGGTAAAGGTCTCGTATCTAGAGGTATTCTTCAGCCAAGTTATTTTAGTTAGCTCAAGTTCTTACTGAAGATGGCAGCTTAGTTGCCGAAATAATAATTTAAGTGTTCTAAATGTCGTGATAAAAGTATGTTGTTACGGGCCAAACGGGCTTTTCCGTCGAACCGCAACCGGATAGGTGGAAAAAAGGCCTACAGCTTAGCTCAGAGGAGTAGGGGGAGCTCACGGAAATCGCTTACGGGAGGAAATCTTCCTAGTTGTGTACAGAGTAGGTCAAAATTAGTGGGCGCCACCTTACAAATACAGCTGATTGTAGTTCCTTGTGGAAGGCCGAGAAGCCAGCAGCTTACGGGAATCGGACTCACATTTATTGTGCCTCCTCCTATATGTATGAAGCTTGCAAAATTCATGCACAAACAAATACAAATACAAAATAATAAAAGATATGCTGAATTTTAAGACACGTACAATGGAATCAGTGGCAGTACATCCGAATGACAGCAACAGGTGATTTTGATTAATTCTATATTACAAATATTATTATTTGAGCGTTCAAGCCAAGGGGCTCGCCGTCGTTGGCGCACGTATTTGGTCCAATCGACTAGGCAGCCAGCGACGCCGGAGCTTACAGGAAAACACAGTATTAATAAAAATTTCTCTTATACTTTGTACTACAAACAAAGACAGTTCGCGACTGAAGGTCGCTTCTTGTTTCCAAATAACAAAAAAGGTTAAATGATGTTGAATTTTGCAAGTAGCGCGTAAGGTTTCGCTTCACAGAAACACGAAACTTTAGTTTTTATCTTGAATTTTGATGCAGGCAGGCATAATTTCGAGGAGTTGAACAGATGTAATTACAGTTTGGGGTTGTTCCCCCAGTCCGGCAGGTAAAGAAGGGTAGACGACTTCAGAAAATTTTGGGGGCGACACGTCCGTAGGTACGCCCCTGGGAAATTAATTCATCTCTATTTCCACGGAATCAAACTAGTGAACCGATGAAGCACAATTTCCACAAGATCAACCTTGGTGGAACAACGAAGCACAATTTCCAATTTCACTGGATCAATTTTAGTGGAACGACGAAGCACAATTTCCACGGGACCAATTTCGCTTTCATCCGAATAAATCGACAGAACAATTACACTTAATTGCTCTATATTAGGGCTAACACTGCTGAATATATAATCAAATCCGACTTTGTCGAGGATTTTCTTTTGCCTAAAGCAAAAGTACGATATGGTAGGTTCGATAGAGCAGAGCAGCCGCGAAAAGACCCGCTATCAAAAAAAAAGTCGTTCCGGCTCAAGAGTCTAGTATCTACTGGCTTCTTCCCCGCGCCGCAACCAAAATTCCCAGCCTATTTTGTTCTAGAACGAATCGCCACGTGCAACTTTCGAGAAAATATTAGAGAAGCGATATTAGAACGCTAACGCAGCTAACAGGGAATTCTTGGGAATGTTTTTGGATCGGCAAATATAGCTCACAAAGAAAAAAAACCGCGAGACTGGTTTGGTCATAAATTAATTTCTGAAAGGAAAATACTAACAAACTGTAACCAACATAAAACGGCAATTAAAATCGCATTTTTAAGTCCTATGGAGCGGCCATTAGATTGTGACCAATTCAAATGAAGCGGCAAATTTTTAAACGAATATAACAATTTTCAAAAGTTTATATACCACCGTCTCCAATCAATCTTACAGTCATGTACATAGTGTGGCCATTTTATTGAGGAACTTCCGAAATTTTCAGTCTATCGATTTTAGAAGTAGTAAAATGTAAAACACCCGTTTTGATAGCTACATCAAGTGTTCATAAGTGTTTATTAAATACATATTAGCAATAAAAAAAAATTTAAATTCGACCTCAGCCTCCGACCGGCTATACAAATGTGAAGAATGTTTTTGAAATTAGGTTTGCTGCGAAAATAAAATGGATTACCGTTTGATTTAATATCTTTATTTAATTGAAAAACAAACAAGTTTCCAACCTTTTAAAAACGTACTCCACTGAGTTTTAAACAGTAATTCTTATAATCTACTCAATCTTGTTAGTGCTCTATATTTTCGAATTATTCGATAGATTTGTTGGGATTCTGTTTTTGTTTTGTGTACAACAGTTTTCAATGATTTCTAATATGAAAATCGAAACAATTCGAGATCCAGGAATCATGCCGAATACTATACATAGTGTCCCATAAGTTGAGATAAAACGCCTCGTAGAGATATTCAGAAGTGCATACTGAGCACAAAACAGCTAAAATATTTCTTTTTCGCAAGCTAGTTTTTCTCACACGAGCTTCTTGAAGTTTGAAATTAGAATGGTGCATATCTTTACCAACAAAACTAAACTAATATAGTATGTTCATTAAAAAAAAATTTTAGCAGGCTTTGAAATTTTTATTAAGGTATGGCTTAGCGCATATGTTACAATTGACAGTCATAATGTCACTTATAAATGACAACAGGAACAATCACATTTCGAGGTTATGTGATACATTTTGACGTATACATAGGAATACATTTTAACAGTAAGCGATTCGGAATCGACCTGTTTCGGAAATGAAACGTGAAGATCTAATTATTATTTAATTATAAAGTTCAAATTTTTCAGAAAATCAACTAACATGTGTATACCAGTGTATACAGGCGGAAATTTGTTTTATTACCAATTAAATCGTGTTTTACGTACTGATTTAAAAATTAGTAAATTTCGTTATTTCGCTTTCTATAAAATGCATGCTGTAAGAAGACACTATACGTAAGTTTACCATGCCAAGCTGCGAGTTTTTTTTTAATGAACATACTGTATATATTATCGATGAAAGTAATCCTTCATCAATAAACTTAAGATATTAACAATAAAAATGCACTGCTGAACAGCGCTACGAGACGTTTCATCGCGAGTTACGGGACACCCTGTATTTATCCTGTTAGCATGATGCCTTGAAATTCTATGCTTAGCATAATGTACTGTCATGTTAGAAATGCAATTATATTGTTTAATTGCAAATATCCCGTTTGATTCGGATCCTTTCTCCTGTATATGTGGGAATTTTCATTTGTACATTTGTCGAGGTAAACACATTCCTTATCTGACTATATATCGTTAATATTTACATTTACCATTTTGGTTATAATTTTGCAAAAATCAAGTTTATCTAAAGCGCATTTACTTAATTCTTACTGAGTTTGAATTAAATACTAATGAAGATTGTGTATCTTCAACATCTCCTGAATAGAACTCTTCGAAAGGCCAACAGTAGCTGAAAGTTTGGGGGACAGACAAAGTAGGATTTAAAGCTACTGCTTCCACAACTTTTTATATATTTTTTTACTTCAGTCTTCTAATACCTGATGTTGGGTACGGATCCTAATTAATTTTCTAAATGTTGCAACCCATTCATTTATATTGTGAAAAACATGTTTATGAACATGTCTTTGGTTTAACACTGAAACTGTTTTTAATGATGTTAATTTTCAATCCATAAATAAAAACAATTTCGGTTCCACTGTGCAACTTGTAACACATTTTTGCATTAAACGTGAGTTGACCAAAGTAACAATATTGTCAAAACAAACATTTTTATTTATAGATAAAATATGTTTTCCAAATAAACATCTTGCTAATTTGTTTTGGATGTAAACAGGAAAAGAGTTGAAGGAATGAGTTGCCATATTATGACTTCCTTTAAACCGTACAAGTTGGCTTTTACCACGGTTTAATATCCCATTTCAAAATTAATTTTAGTTAGAAAAACATTTTTCGTTGCAACCTTACAAATACCGAAATACCTCCTAACTTTCAGTATTCATATTTAATGTAGTCTAATTAATCCTGTTGTATGAGGCTAAATGATCTAAATTAAAATGGAAGGTATATAGTAACCAACTTTAAAATTAATGCAATAACCTATTATTTCAGTTTGCGGCTGCTCATCAAAATTATATTAAAACTTAGAAGTTAGCCAGGCTCACAGTCGAACTTTTAAACTTTAACGCAAAATTAATAAACTCGATCAATTTATCTGAAAGTAAGCGAATATTGCCTGAAAGCTGAAACAGGAAACAGCGATAATTGCCGAATTCCGGAGTATAAACTTATCACACCCGAACTTCTAACAAAATCTAATTTACAAAGTTTCTATTAATCTGGGAGTATCAACATCAGAAAATTGGTGGCGCCAATATCATACTGCTTATCTCGTTAAGGGAGTTGCCTTTTCTTCGAATTGAATTTCCACGATTATGTGCCTTCTTTTTGCTTACAGAAAAATAGTAGATTGGTCTTGACAGCTCCGGTCAGTTTCTATTATTAGAAATACATCTAACGCTAAACGCAGATCATCCTGCTACCGAAGCCGATCTATAACATGATAAGTGATATACCGTGTGCTGACTTTAAGCGTAGTGTAGGAGCCACAGAGAAATTACCTACTAAAAATCGATGAAACCGTTTACGCATCCGACCTAAAGAACTATACGTACTTGTTCACCACTTTTACTTGTGGTGAAATTTTTTTAACTAGACCTGTATATTAGTCGCTCCTACGGTCTTAAACTGCTAAATGCAAGAGATATTTCATCACAAAAATGACATTTTAGGAAACAAATTTCGGTTAAACGGTGAAAGGTAGAAGCATTCTCACTTCGTAAATTGATTGTGCTATGTTTTTTTATCCCGGGTAAAGAAATAAAATTAAAAAATTTTTGGTTACATAAACATATATGAAATTCTTCATAAAAGAGGCGTTTTAACCTAAAAACGACAATATAATTGGGTTTCTGAAAATATGAATCTTTAGCAAGGCGGAGTTATTCAGATGGTAAAATATGATTAATCAAATCTTCTTGTTTAACGTCCGTGTAATTTAGTTCGTACTATTAAAAATTGCATTAAAAATTTCCAGAAATTTAGTAAAACTTAGTACACACCTCTTACAGGAACAAAATTATCCAACTATATCGACCCTCGTCAACTACGAATGACAGGGTAATCGGATAAACGCTTGTTTTGTTTGTGCATTGAAATGCGCACCAGTACTTAGAAAAAGGAGAAAAGAAGCATTTATTGATTACAGTTTGTTGTAACAGTTACTATAACGTAAGCCGATTTTGACAAAAACTTAAAAAATAACTTTTTCCCCAAACACGCATTTAACTATTTTTACTTACAGTATGGGAAAGTATTACATTTGTGAAAAAATTTGAGATATCACCGGAAATATTAATGTGTGGTCGCCGAGTTACTTATCATATTCAAAGCGAAGGTAGAGACTGTTTAGTTCTTAATTTGTTTTGTTATATACAATGAGGAATTTTTCTTTGTAAATTAATGTGATTTTCAAAATGAATTATACACATGGAGAATAATGACAATACTCAGGAATTTGTTAATGGGTATTTAATTTATTTAATTACTATAAATTCCTGTTCATACCATGTCTTTACTATAGGCGATTCAAATTAACTTTTCCCGCGCGCACACAATCAGCTGTTTTAGGTGAAACACAGTCTCACTCGCCAGCAGCTTCTAAATAAATCGTTGCGCAGTGTAGAGAATGTGTGTATTTTTTGTTCTTGTTCGATTTTGGCCGTAATTATGAGTGACAATAATTTATTTATAATTATTATTTATATTATATTATATTATTTATAATGCGAGTAAGTTCGAATTCGAAAACACAGACAATCAGAACATTGTAAAAAAAATTCTGTACAATCAACAACGACTCTAACATTTTTAAACTTACTGAAACATGTAGGTAGATTTGCTAAAATTTCATCACGCGTAGGAAAATAAATTGTAAGACTAAGTACTACGTACAGGACATTCAACATAATATAAAATATGGTTTTACACGTTTGTGAAGATAAACCACCAAGCAATATGCTTAAAACAACACACGACGAGTTATTTTTCAACTTAATGAAAGTCAGAATGATTCTATCCCGAATGGTTAAATGATCCGGAGGTCAATTATCTCAGTTAGGCCAAATATGTTCACTACTGCAACATTTCTAGCTCCTGCTTTTGGAAAATAATGAAAAGCTAGGTTACGGCACCTTTTGCTTTTAGAATCGCAATTAAACACGCAACAAAATGTTTTGTCATTGCTTTCCTTCTTTGGGGGAAACTCCATTCTTCATGTATTGACGTTTTAGTTGCTTAAATATATTTTATAATACACGAATGTTGCTTACAATAATTTATTAAAACCAAATGATTATATTGGAATTGTCACTAGCGCCTGGGTTTCAGGAGTTTATCACAATTCCGCCAGAGGGCGTATTGCTTAGCTTGAATCCAGAGCCAGTAGGTTTAGAGAGTACCGCATTCTTTTGAAGTGACAAACGCCGACACGGCGGCCATTTATAGTCCTGTCAGTTCAATAGTCGTACTTGTTTACGTCGGAGTTTCGCGACTTACATATGTAAGTCAAGTTTAGTGCTGTTTTTCAAAATTTTTTCATATTTGTGTAGGAAAATGCCGTGTTGTAGTGCTGTGGATTGCAATTGGAGAACAGAGAAAGGTGTTAGACTATTTTCGTTACCACGTGGAGCGAAAAATTAAGAAAGAGCTAAACAGTGGATCAAAAATCTGAAATGAACAAAGTTGCCAGATACAATTTACGTTTTCGGAGTTACTAGTGTATAATTAATTTATTACTAGGGTAATACTTTCAACAAATGTATAATTATCTGATGTTACAGAAGCATTTTACACCGGATCAGTTTGAGAACAACCGATCTGATAATAAACGACCGTTACGTTGGAATGCCATTCCTACTATTTTTAGTTATAAAGTAGAAAAAGTAATTAACCAACAAAAACCACCAACCCTTAGAAAATTTATTTTCTAATTTGCGCTCTAGAAATCCCATTCCTAACGCAAAAGAATTTAAAACTACTTTGCAGTTAATTTCTATATCGCAATTTTTTTTGCAACCGAAACATGGTAGTTATAGTATTGATGATTCTCAGCAATTAATTCAGTTTTTACAATGTAATAAAGATGTAAATAGAGTTGAAGAGGAAGAAGAGAACCAAGAGGATATATATAAAATATGCCATTTTGGTAACAATATTATTATTATTGCTGAGGAACAACAATCATTATATTATCTAACAGGTTCAATATTATTAAAGATTAAAAAAAAACTTTAAAACATGCGGTGCTTGTTTATCATTGGCTTTGAGCAATGATACTGATGAATCTGTTACTTTTGTTAGTAAATTACAAAAAAAATTCTCTTTTATATACCAGCAAACCTCTTTTCTGTCATATTGCAGGCTGAGAAATTTTTCTGAAGTGCTAGCAAAAAGTTATTAGAAGGGAAAGTAACATTAAAACATGTAACTTTAAATTTTATTAAATCTTCTAATGATATTTTTCCTACATGCCACAATATAAATGTAAAAATTTTAAATGTTTACTTTCGTACACGATTGTATTTTTTATTAAAGAAATATTGTTCCGAAATTGCTAATAATAGCAACTAATCAACCAAATGTGGCAGCCGAAGTTTTGGAATGCGAATCGCTGTAAATAAAGTATAATTACAATCTACCTAACAGTTTCAAAGTTATTGTGAAAAACAAATTGTAATATAATATTCATTAAAATATAATATACATAATAGTTGTTAATTTATTGGAATAATGTAATCATAATGTATTATTTTCTTGCTATTTTATTATTTTATTATTTCCTGCAAATAAAAAAAATATATGGCTTGCGTTTAATATCTTATTCTTCTATAAAAAAAATAAAATCCAAATTCTCATGTTTCAATTCGTACGCCGCGCTTCTGACTGGACTAAAAATGGCGGCCAAAAATTAGAATGCGGTACTCTCTAAATCTACTGGCTCTGCTTGAATCGCCTATATAAGCAAATTTTTATTCAAAAAGTTTTAGTTGTAAATTGCCATGGAACGCTTACTTAAGGCAGGTCAAACTTTTACTAGACGTGAAAAGCAATTAAGCTATTAAATGTTATAAATTATCACATTAATAATGAAAGTACTGATGAGTCTGTGCGTGATGTTGTGAAAAAAGTGTCTGAAATGACGGGAGTGTCGGAAAGAGTTCTGTATAACATTAGAAAAGAAGGTAGTTTGCCCGATGGTATTCAATCACCTAAAAAAAGACGGCAGCCGGATAAAATATCCATTTCACGAACAATTAAATATTCTGAACTCACATGCAGCCGGATTAGAAGAATTGTGCACCAGTTTTATTTTCAATATACGCCTCCAACTTTAAAAGCTGTGTTAGGGAGGGTACATGAAGATGAAGGTTTGCCAAACTTTTCAAAGAGCACTCTATATAGGATGTTAATTGACGCAGGATTTCAATATGAAAAAGAGAAAGACGCGGATTGCTGGTAGAAAAAGAAGCAATTATTACGTGGCGCCATAGGTATTTACGTGAAATTCGGAAGTACAGAGAAAATAATTACACCACTATATTCCTCGATGAGTCATGGGTTAATATTGGGCACAGTGTTGATAGAGAATGGCGGGACGCTTAAGTAAAATCCTTCAGACAAGCATTCGTCCAAGGTTTACCGCCTGGATTAAAGGCACCGACTCAACGCGGGCCCCGTTTTGTTTTGCTCAACGCGGGAAGCAGTAATGGATTTATTGAAGGAGCGGGGCTCACATTTTTGGCAAAAACAAACACGCAAGACTACCACGATGAAATGGACGGCCCACTTTTCGAAAATGGTTTGAAGACTCGTTAATACCAAATATTCCTGAGAAAAGCGTTTGGAACAAGGATCGCATCAAAGATTGGCTTCGCTCAAAGGATCATCATTTTGAAGAAGATTAAATACTTGAAAAAAGAATTACTAGAGGTAGTAAATACATTTAAATATAAGTATGATGCTGGTTATTTAATAGAAAATATCGCTAAAAAACACAATGTTACAATTCTCCGTTTACCACCGTATCACTGTGAGCTTAACCCAATTGAAATGGTATGGAGCCAAATAAAAAGGTATACAGGTGCGAAAAATACTACTTTTAAGGCAAATGACGTTGAAAATTTAATCAAGGAAGCATATTCTCAAGTGACACCAGAAAATTGGAGCAACTACGTAGGCCATGTGGAGAAAATAGAAAAGTCAATGTGGGAAGTTGACAACATAATGGACAAAATAGAGCCCATAATTATCAATATCAACGCTGGCAATAGTGATAGTGATCTAAATATTTTTAGCGACAGTGATAATTAACCCTTAACCGGTCAAGCTATTTTACTAACAGTACTAGAAAAGATGTGCCTACTAGGCACACTACTTTTTATAGCAAATATGCGTAAGTTTAGCATTTTAAATGTACGTGTTTATTTATCTGTATTAAATATAATACTTGTATGCTTCCGGTTTTACATAATAAACAATTAAGACAACATATGGAAATACAGTTTTATTAAATTCTAACGTGAGGAACTACATTTCGGTACTGTAAATAATAGAAATTACGCACAATTATGACAAATTCCCTTTGCGCAGCTATGTTCTCCACACACATTTTGTTTACATTTGCCGCAAGTTTGCTTTTGATTTCTACTTTTCTTAGCTGGACAAATGTAACACCGCTTGCGTTTCCCTGTTTGGTTTGCTAGTGAAGTCTCAGGTTCAGTATTGCCTGAAAATTGTGCAATGCTTTCCAGGGTGGGCTTCTGTAAGGCCTTTCGAGGTCTTCGTCTGATTTGCGGAGTCACTATTCTTCTCCTAATTCCCGCAGAAAAATACGTCTTATTTAGCATGTTGCTTTATTCCACTGTGGATGCAAATTCCTCCACAAAACATAAACAGCAACACCGGTAACATCTACTGCATTCATAAAAAAATTCTTTTGCACATGTATTGGCGTACTAATTGGTCAAGTGAATCGACACCACCCTTTGTATCGTTACAAGTTAAAATTATTTCCGGTTTGTTCTTCTCTTCCGAAATGTCAGGCGATTGATGCAGCGTTGAAAGTAAAATCACCGATTTTTTAACTTGCGCCAAAGATCGAGGACCTTTCTGGCCTTGCTTTATTTGGTAGGAACTCTGGTGGTATGTATGTTTTGTTCTTTTTTAGCGTTCCTACAATGGTAAGACCATTGCCTAAGAGCTTTTCTGCTAAAGTGAAGTTCGTGAAGAAGTTGTCACAAGTAACATTGCGGTAGGTCCTTTGATATGGCTCTGTCTGTGTTTCTCCAGCAGTGCTTCTTGACTCAATTGCCCTTTGGTTTCCCTATTTTCGAAGATACGGTATTTGCTTCAAAGGATAAAATGTCTTCGAATCACACAGCCACTACACCATACCATATATTTATGAACAACGAAAACGTGTCAATAGGTTCTTTAGCAGTTTTCCAGAAGGGGAGCACACTTTGTTTACTGCGGACTTTACAATATTCCGCTTGCGGGTACGACCACCAATAGCATGCGGTTTTGATAACCACACCGTCTCAAGTTTTTCCACAAAAGAACCTAAGGCTGTAGCTGCTGGTTCTACTTCGTCTGCTGAATTTTCCGACATATCCTGAACATCATCTACTTCAGATGCTTCAGAAAGTACTTCTCCTCAGAATCAGAATTGAAAACCTCTTCGTCACTTTCGTTTAGAAATTCATTTTCGTCGAAGTCTGACAAATTGTCGACATTGTAGAAACACAGCTGATTAGTGAGACACAAAAGGGTGCGAAAAGCACAATAACAAATGACATTCTGCAACATGTGCCTGACAGGCACAACTGACCGGTTGTGTAACAAAAAAGTTTAATATTTTGTGCGAAAGGGATTAGATTTTATGTCTTAAAGGTGCCTCACAAATAAGTTTGACAACCTTGTATTTGTATCATCTCCATGCTGCACGGCGACTCTGAAAGGCACTATAGCACAGAACATCTTCCCATTACGCTCTAAATGCTCAGCATGTTTTAAACCAAGTGTTTGTAAATA